>JAUYWI010085342.1:0-12771 GCA_034780595.1 Parotoplana pacifica
CAAAATTTAACCAGAGAAACTATTGCTTAGTTAACTAAACGGCGTTTGTGTCATTTATTATGGAAAATAGTGTATGTTCCAAATTTCTAAAGAATCGATTAAAGTTTACGGGTAGTTATTGGGTCTGAAGAATAAGAAGAAGAAGAAGAAGAATATACGGGATTTTCGAACTTCTATATCTAAGCGTCTGTAATAGTTATGAAGATGAACGTTGTCATACCTCTTAAGTGTCGAAGGTACTACATGATAAAAGAAGATTTACCTCAAAATATTAAATAGCTTTCAAATGGCAGCTGTCCGAAAAGTGACCTTTCTTGTCATATCCTAATACCTTACTTTTGTAGGCTGCCGCACGAGCTAACAACCTACTGCCGTAGGTTTAGATATCCAAGCAATATACAATTCTTTTTATATCATTTTAAACAACAATAGAACACATAATACAAAAAAAGCTTAGTAGTCGTAAATAAAAAAATATCAATTTGAATTTTGTTTAATAATCATCTTCGTTTGACTTATGGTTGAAAAGATAACATTCAAAATATGCGGGCAATATACAATTGAATAAGTACTTATTCAATGTATACTAGAAAACGTTGTAAGACACTAGATTTAGTTCAGTATTCATTTTTATTGTCAACAAAGTATCTACATAAGTAATACATAGCACCGAGTTCGCGTTAAGAGCGAAGCTCAGAATACAATTAATAAATCAATAAGTATGATTAATATTCAAACATATCCCCCTCCCAAAAGGAAACACACATTTTAATTAAAGAACAGTATAAATAATACATCATACGGTCTAAAAATAGTTTTGGAAACGCACAAAATAGAATCTGTTGTATATAAATGTATGTAAGTACAGTAATCAGAAACAGTGAATTACTTTAGTATAACGAAATTGGTTTTAGGCAAATAGATTTTAGCTAATAAGTCTTAAATTTCTAACATTTACAACACTGTTATCAGAGAGTTTAACTGTTTGATTAGTAGGACAATCAATAACCTTATACCGATCGGAGAAATGGGTCTATAGTAGCCTTTGATGATTTCTTTTTCAAACTATAGATCCCACTTTAGGTCCACTACGGATATCAAAAGAGTTGCAGAATCTTCTGACAGACGGCCAATCCGAAGTAATTCCACCATTTCGTTGAAATACCAATTCAAATGCAGAAGGGCTATTACTATGAATCATGTTGTTTACGTTGTACAAGTTTTGCCTGCAGTTCGTAGTCTGTCGTTCAAAGTTCCGTGACATCTCTTGATCACAGAGTTTCTCTGAGGATAATATGAGTCGTTCTCAACCTCGATAGGAGACGTCCAAAGGTTTCACTAAGAAATTGAGTTCCTATATCTGAATGAAGCTGGCCTGGGCGTCCATAACGATAGATTCATGCATTAAGGAGTACCTCTACACACGTTTCGGCTCGAATATTTGTTAAAGGTACTGCTTCGAGCCATTTTGTAGCATGGTCAAGAATGGTCATCACATATTGATAACCTGATCGAGCCACAGAAAGAGGTCCAACAATGTCGATAGCAACCATTTGGAAAAGCAATACCTCAGGTGCTGCAGGAAGAGAAGACTTACTAACTCTAAATGATTGATAAGATTTGCGTGAACATTCAATAAAATTAGAAATAAGCTCTTTGATTCAAATTCTCATCCAGCACCGAGAAGTGAATTTGTCACATTAGCCACACTTCGGTGATCCTGAGAATGATAGATTTTTATATATTCTGGAATAACTTTTTCGGGTACGACGATTCTGCCATAGTAGCGAAGGGAGTCATTTTCATCAATATTGTAACCGGTTTTGGTACGATTTGACGATATGATGTTGTTACAAAATATATCATTTCGTTGTTCATTTCCCCATATTATTCATTCAACTGATATTGACGTTGATAAAGCCACTGATTCCAAATCTGTTATATCTTTACTTGGTTTCTCACAACGACTTAGATAATCAACAACAATGTTATTCTCACCTTTTTTAAAAAGTATATCAAAATCATAATCTTCCAGAAATCAGAAACATTCGATACCTAGTCTGACAAACATTATTAGGCTTTGTATTTCTCATATGAATCAAATCCTTGTGATCAGTATAAACCTTAAAATGAGAGCCATAAATATAAGGTCGAAGTGTTTGATAGCCCACACAAGTAATACAAATTCTCTATTCGTAGTAGAGTAATTTACTTCAGATTTCGGTCGTTTTCTACTAGAAAATAACTTGCCTTCTGTAACATGACAACCCCGGTAATACACAGAATGTTTTCCAACTTTGGCTGTTCTATTTGGTTAAACGTAGATCTATGAAGCTTTAATTGCTCTTCAACAGTCTCGGTAGGAACAATAATGCAATCAAGTTATGGAAGTAGATTTAACTCATTAATTAAATTTAACAAAAGTGTTTGCAATGTCGATGGTGCCGCGAACAAGCCGTAAGGCATAACAGTTAACTGAAAAAGTTGGTTGCCTGTTTGAAAGGTGTTTTTTTCTTTCGAAGATTCTTCTAAGGGAATGGTCCAGTAAGCGGCAGCTAAATCTAAAGTGCTAAAAACCTTAGCACCAGATAGTCGATGAAATAATGAATACATGTAAGGCAGAAAAAATCGGTCCATTTTAACAATTCTATTCATTTTTCTAAAATCAACAGCCAACTTTTTTGATTCGTCTTTTTTAGCAACAGGCACAATCGGAAAGTACCATGATAATGCGCTGCCCTCAATAACACCAGCTTCTAATATATTCTTTACTTCAGTCATCATCTCTTCATTTTCATTTGGAGATCGGCGATTTGGTCTAATACAAATAGGTTCGTGTGCACTTGTATCAATAAAATGATGAACCAAATCAGTTAGTCCTAAATCAGATTTATCCATGGAAAATATGTCTATATTCCCAGAGTAATTCCTTCAGAGAATTCACATCAGATGTGTTCCAATTATTTGGTAAAGAAAACAAATTCAAAAATGCAGAGAGATTTAATTCTGTAGTCGATCCAATGGACCTAAAGTTGTCTTTATGACCAGAAAAGTCTAAAATGCACCCAAGACGTTTCAAATTAGAGATTCGATGATAAAATGGGCATGTGTAACACTGATTATTGATTGATATAAATGCTGTAGCAGAAAACACATTACCATTTACAGATTACCAAGAGTTGTCTACTTGACAAAGTGAAATTTTTCGAAAAATTTCAAACGATCCTTTGAAATAAAAGTCACAAGGGATCTGCAATGAAGGAGAACAGTTTCTAACGAAGATTCATTGTTCATAGTGATACTTGCAGCAACATGATTCATGCATGTTTTCCGGGCATTGTGATTTTTGATGACCATACTTTTAACATAGGAAACATTTCAGATTACGGCAATTTGAGCGAATATGATTATTTGACTTACAGTAGACACAAATTTTCTTTGGTAAATCAGTTGGATTAGTAAATTTTGTAGCAGCTATGGGGTCGTTGATCGGGATATTTTCTAAAAGAGATACTAACTCTGTTGACGAAACGTTGTCATTGGAAGTTACCTCCAAATAAGCAATACTACGAATCGAAAACGGAAGAATTTCCAATAGTCTTTGACGAATTGACGAATTACCGAGCCGGTAGCGCCAAGATAAAATCTAATATCTTTTAAGTTTTGTAGACAAGCAGAAATATCACATCCACACACCACATGGTAGAAATCTTTTGACAGATTAGCTGGCCGACGAAATTTCCTCCATTCCAATTCTAATGTCTGAAATAAGGAATTCAAAGTAGTTCTTCCATCGATATTTACGTTTCGTAAAAGTTATATATGAACCGACAGGACAATCCCGTTTATATGTAAAACCACTATCAATTCTCCAAAAATGCTCTCATTTGTATTGTCCAGGAGTTGAAATAAGCAGTATCTTTGGACAAAAGCAAAGGTTTCATTTTAAAATAAAATTCGTGACGCTAATGTAAGACACAAGATTTAGTCCAGTATTCAGTTTTATTCTCAACAAAGGATCAACGTAAGAAGTATTAAATAGCACCGAGTTTGCGTTAAGAGCGAAGCTCAGAATACAATTAATAAATCAACAAACATAATTTCTAAAAAATGTTCACAGATAAAACATTGAAGAGCATTGTGAGCATGTTGAAGTTTGTCATATGTCATCTTTTTAAAAAAAAATCATGTCTACATTCAAATAAGTACAGGGTGAGTCAGAAATTATGTCTCCATTTATTAAATATAAACAATTTTCAAATTGTCATCTTGTAGAACCAATAGAATCAATTACTTCAGACATAGAAACACTTAGGGTAATGGTTTTTGCTTCAAGAAAAGAAATTCCACACATCTCAAATATTTCAGATTTAATTTGTAATAGACCTGAAGTAAATTTTTTATTTAATATTATACACATATACATATATACACATTTAAATGCAGTCTGTCTTATAGGTGTTGTTACCGAACAAAATTGGTACAAGTCTAATATCATTAAAATTGATCGAAAGAATGGCACCGAGTTTCACAACAGTTTTTAATTTTCTTATCGCAACCTATTTAATTTTAGAAAGGAAACAAGTAAAATGAACTCATAAAGAAAAATTTTGTTGACATGATTGTGTTTTCTAGTTTCAACTTCAAAGCTTGCTAAAATTGATCCAACAAGAAAGTTTAAGCTGAAGAACGGATGAACATTCCCTTTTAATTATATCCCAATTTACTTGAGTTGTTAGAAAAAATTATTTGAATAGTGGACTCCCAGTTGTACCAAATAGCTACTTCAACAAAGTTTTGGTCAACGTTTTTGGCTACTAAAACCTTGCCATGGACAGAAGAATTGCACATATTATACGGATCATACTAATCATTTCAATTTCTTCTTCAGATGCTTAAAGGGGATTTTCAGATTTGAAGCACATTAAATATCATAGAAGGTCATCAGTCTCTGTCGCAACAATTGATGCTCTACTACGAATAAGAATAAATGGTCCTGATATAAAGAATTTCGATGCATGTCAATATGCCAAATTCTGGGAGAAGTCTGAACACTGGTTAACTAATTCTGGTGTTAATGGTGCCTCCAGTTCCAGCAGAAGAGCATTGTTAGCTACTGAAAGACAGATTGCTGATGATTACATTGAAAAAGAAGACAGGATGTTTCTGTTGTCAGAAATTTATTTTTGTAAATAAAAGAGTACGTCAGAACAGTAGCCAATTAGGTAAATGTGTATATTGTTGCTCAGAAAGAACCAAACAAGCTGGATACTTTTCATAATGCATAAATGTTCATTATATTGTCTAGCATACATATACCTACCTATGTACATTTACATGTAGAGAATATAATACATACTTCATTGTATTTGCAAAAATTAACTGTTTATTGTTTAACTTCACAAGCCCTCAATGCTAATTTTTCAACTCCTCCCTTCTTTTTTCACCCTTTTTTCTACCCCCTTCCTCTTTTTCCTATCTTTCAACCCATCTCATTTTCCTTCTTTCCTCTACAGCCTTTATTGCTACCCTCTTCTCATTTTCCTTTTTCCTCCCCTCCCTTATTTCCTTTCTTGATACCCCTCCTCTTTTTCCTTCTTTCCACTTTCTGTTTCCTCCCCTCCCTTCTTTTTTCCTGTAGAATTAAAATATGCACTGATGAAAGCGCACTCTATGTTGTTTTGAAATAATGTTCATAATGCTACGAAAGCACGGTAGCTTCAGTGTTTTGTATCAAGTTATTGAGTAATTCCAAAAGAAAATATTTATAAAGCACTTGGCAAAAGAGAAAAACAGGTATTTTTAGGGGCAAATTTACTTTTCCAAAAAATGAAAATCGGTCTAAAAACAGACCTATTCCCTCCACTATAAATTGTATCTCTCATGTGTACTCAGCTTTTCAGGCAGTGATTATGCCTAGCTGTTTCGGCTTTGTTGAACCTTATCAGCTATTACCATAGTAATACTAGTTGTTTATATAGTAGTATTACTCTTAAAATAATAAAATTGCAACAAACGAAACTTTAAAATATGATTTAATTATTCTGTGAAACTGCAATATAATTAGAAAGTAAATAGAAGTCCAGATAAATCAATTATTAGATGATATATGTTCAGCCTTATAAGGCTGAACATTTACCATCTTTATTCATATCATTATCTGAAACTTCTGTTGTTTTTTATTTTTATTTTATTTTACTGCAGCTACTTCAAATTCACCATGACACAGCTAATATAAGAATCATTATAAATTTCAGACCAGCTACCCAATCAACGAACAACTGAGAAGAAACTGTTTAATAATTGTTCATTTATTTAAACTGATATGTTGTGGTTTTTACAGATCACATAAATATTTGTTTCTTTCTAATTACTATCGTTCAACATTTTAATGTATACATAAAAGATACCAAAATATTCCACTGGTCTTCGAACGGGCAGTAATATAGACTTTTAACCCTGGGCCATTTAGTTCATCGGTTTTCTGCACCACTTTAAACTTGGGAACCAGTTATCAAGCGGTTAACTCTACATCCGCCAGATTTCGGATGATCGCTCAGAGACGTGTATATATCCTGGGGGTTTATGGACCAACTATCAGAGAGGATGTAAGAGACATGTCTTGTTAGTGTGCAACCGCTACACTAACCCAAAAATATTATAATCTTAAAGCTATATTTGTTTATATATTCAGTGTAAACACTAACGTTTTAAAATTAGTTTCTGTTATATATTTTTAAAGAAATTTTGTGCATGTAAACTGATAATAATATTTATTCATCAGGGCCATAATGAGGCCTATATTTTAGACGAGGCAGACTTTGACAGGGGCGGCAGATTTTAGTAACAGGGTGTAACAGTAGGATACTCGAGATTTTAAATTTTGAATCTAAAATTCACATTACGGATGCAGTTCCTTTTTTTAAATAAAGAAAATAAAAACTTTAAAATATTCCATTTGTAGAGTGTAAAATGGTAGTAATCAATTAATCAGATTAATTATATATTACCATTGCTAACATTATATGATTGCTTTTTATTGATACAGATAATAGTATGTTTCATATTAAACTACTTAAAACTACATATAAAAATAAACTATGATAAAATCAATATAAAATGTTATAAAACGTCTTTAAAAGAGAATTATACACAAAGATAGGATATCAAAAGTGTCTACTCATTGTACTGTCCCATTTTGAGCACATCAATGGGCTGGAGATATCTTACCAAAGTTGTGCTTCATGAATATATATACACTGTTAGCCAGAATAAATGGAAATATTGCCTGCTTAGTGCAACGTAAACTGCACCATTCTTTGCAAATACAATGCAGACACGGCATTGATTATCTACAGCCAGCCCATGGACCAATAAGATTGAGCGATCGACTGCATGTTGAAAACCTCTAGTGTGGTTAACAGTTAATCGCTAGGTAGAAGCTATCATAGCTGATTGATGTATGCCTCTTTAAATTGGTGTACTTTATAGACTTGGTCCTTTTCGCTTGTTTTGTTTTATTAGCAAGTTTTCCATTTATTTTGGAAATCAGTGTATATATGTGTATATATATAAGAGCTAGACTATTTAGACTGTCTTTGAACATTGTAGTTCAACCCCATGTTTTCAGCTGACAAAGACTGCTGAATGATCTCTCACATGAACATGAGCATGAGCCAACTAGCAGATTTCTGAGCAGTTCCATTATTGTTGTTATATTTGGATAAAATTCCTGATTGCAATATTGATAGCTCCATGTAGCATTGATTGTTTGTCCTCTTGTTTTTTGCTACCATATGGCCTCCATTTCATAATTTCTTGTTCAAATGAATTAGGAAATGGCAGATTATTTTCAAATTCTGAATTTATTCTCTTGGAGATGATGATGCTTGGAAGGAATCAGTTACAATGCCAACATTACATCTTTCAACATGTTTAGAAAATGTGTTCTCAATTGGGAAAGAACATGGCCATTGAAGGGAAAATAGAAGTTGTTTTTAAAATAACAGGAAATTGGATCATACAACAGCCCCATGTTGCTGTTGTTTGCCACTGCCAGTCCTTGGTTTTGAAGGTTATACTTTGATAGAATTGGTAACATGTCCAGCTCACATGTAAACTTTGTTGTACTTTTCTTCTTCCTCTCTGACTTTCTATAGTGTTGATATCAAGCTTTGCACAATCTCATGTGCAAATAAATCACAATGAAGTGAAATAATAATGTTGAGATTGAATCAACATATGATAACCACTGAGTTGTACAAAGTGTTGGCAGAGACAGTTTTTTGTACATGCTGAAAACAAAGCAGTTTCATTGTCAATGTCAATATCAAGTCACAAAGGTCCATTTCTCCAAAATGGCCTTTCTCTTTGTGCTACCAACAACAACAAAATATATTTCATAAAACTGTTCATGAAATTTCTTATGTCTATGATTTTGTGATAGCTTGCAGTAATATCTAAATTTAGACAGTGATTAGAGCAATGTGGATACTCCTTTGTTATTCATGCAGGTGAGGTGAGATATAGACTGAGAGCAGGTTATTTTGAGCTGACAATAGAGATATATTTAATTTAAACAAGGGTGACATTTGCCTTCATGTAGTTATGGCCCTGTTCATCAAATATCAAATTAACAAAATTCAATATATATATATAATATTCAAGTCCATGTTTTAATAACAAAAATTGCTAATTTAAAAGAGCAGAACTAGGTGTTATGGATTAAGCTAGGTCATTAAAAAAAACTGAGTGTCTGTGGAGCTGTTTAAACATACTCCTATTTTAATGGGCTGTGGAGCCATATATTTATTATTTTTAGAGAAAACTGTTCAAAGAATGACCTAATTTTAAATCTCATTACATAAATCAAACTTTAGTAATCAGCTTACAACTAAAATGAAGTGACTATTGTTTCATGAAAGAATAATAAATATAAACATCATCAAATCCATGACACTATTTCTAGGGTGTGGGTAATTTTTTTTACTGCACAGAAAAATATAAAGACAATTGTTCTATAGATATTTTATGATCTATACTGACCTAAATACCACAAATGATAAATAAATGGCTCTTCAGCCCCACTAAAATGCAGTCTCTCCAGATGGCTCCATAGCCACTACCTTTTAAAGTGGTTGTGAGATCCAGATGCATAGACACTGACAGTAGGGGTTAGGGAGTTAAAGCCCTTAAAATATATCAGAATTTTAAGAAAAACAGTAATAAATAGTTACTCTGAAAGAGTTTTTTAGGGATATATATATTTACATATACAGAGTTTAATAAAAATTAATTTCTATGGAAGGGATATAGGCTGTCCCATTTGGACAATATCACAAAATTCTATTTTGGAATACTCCTTACCATTAAAAAAATAATTAGTCAACATTGAAAACCAGAAGACCTTGTTGTTTATTAAAGCTTCTTATTAAGTAAAAAGAGTCAACATTGAGGACAATTCATGGCCAAATAATTTACATATTTTTCAAAGCTTCATGAATGAAGTATTATTTTTAAATATGACTGTGGGATCTGAATGAAATTTGATTATTTATCTAAAATACAAGTTTGGGTTATACTTTGGAAAATATCATATATTTCTACCAGGTATTATTTCTTGCCAACCATTTCTCTAGAAACAATAAATGGCTAGCAAAATCTAAGTGAATTTAAATACAACCAATTATACGTATCTCTTCTAAGAACAACTTGTTCCAGGCTAATTGCCTCACCTTCCAGCATATTTCCACCTGCCACACTTTAGTCACTACAAGAAATTTGTTGACAACTAAGATATTACAATACTGCTTGATTAACTACTTTAATCATGTGATTAACCCCATTCAATAACTTTTTATCTGACGCAAACTGTGTGTCATAGACATTGATACAACTCCAATATCCTTTTTAATATTATCTGAATATTAATATTATTTTTTGCAAATTGTTTTACTTTATAATTTTAAAATGATATATTAAATTAATTTTGTCTGCTGATATACATTTTGCTAAGAACATATTTAATTATAATTGGTTGTTACAAGTAAACAACACCTCACATTTTAATATTCAGAGCTATGTGAGTTTTCTTTAGGATAGCAGTATACAATTTATTTGACACTCCATTATTTGATCAAATGATAGAAAATGTCTAATTTTGGGGATACATACCTAGATTACTTTGCTTTAATCTGTTTTTGTATAAAAAATGTCATGTTCATATTGTAATGAAAGTTGTCTTTAAAAGAAGTTATGTCCATATGTAACTTTTTCAGCAAGAAATATTTTAATTAAAAAGGAAATATTCTAAGGATGGCAAAGAAATATAAATTATAAATGTTACTTTTATAACAGGTTTTATTGCATTCTATTTTATTTTTGACCATTTTAAATACTGTTGTTGAATTATATGATGTAGAGAATCTTTATTGATAACTATCTTTAATTCTTAGCAATGAACAAATAGAAGGCTGTAAGATTCTTATAGTGTTTATTAGTTTAACCCTTAAAGCCACAAGGGGAACATACTCATTTGACAAACATGTTGAAGAATATCTCAAAATGTACCAGACTAATGAAGCTGAAGCTTTTAGTACTTGTCTGATTCCTTATGTCCTGTATACCTTTGAGGAAAATGTTACTGTAGACAGCACTATAGTTATCTCAATAATGATGCACATAAAAATGGATGACAATGTATAAATGTCAATAATTTCTAGGATTATTTTTTCAAATGTTAATAATGTTAACAGTTTGTTTAATTATATGGATTAAAATAAATGTTATTATTAATATTTTAAGAACTTGTAAAATGTTGAAATCTTTAATGCTCTGCACTTATCACATAAAACATATAGAGAAATTAATTTTTCAAATTGTCAATTCAAATTTTATCTCATTGCTTTTGAATTGAAATTTGTTATAAAGCATTTCTATTGGAATCAAGAGATATTTCTTAACAAAATTGAACAGAAATCTATTCTAGGGTAACAGTCAACATAGTGCCATGCAAATTAGAGATTGTTCATTCTGGAGACCAAGGTGAAGAATATAAATGAGTTTATTTCTAAGGTTTCTACTTCTATTTTTATTTAGCATATGGCAAAGTAAATTTATTAAATGGTTTAGCTAAATAACACAATAGTGCAATATTTCTCAATTTATATACCAATATAAAAACAACCAACTATTGGAATGTGATACTTTGATTAAAATGTCCACCTGTTTTTACTACTGCCAATATGCAACTGAGATATGATTATCACATTTTTATGTTTAAGGCCACAATGTCTCAGAAAATGCAGCTGGCCAAGCGATTTCAAGGTCAGCCACCAAGCATCTGGTAAGAATGAAACACAGCCATTTGTGATATAGTGCAAGACAAATAAAATAAATTAAACATTTGGACACAAACTCTGCTCACTTCTTTCAACAGATTGTTTCTGAGAGACAGATACTTTGTCATTTGAACATCCATTTCATTTCTAAAATGGCGATATACTTTAAGAAACACTCTAATGTTGAAATACTAGACATATATGTACAGCAGCTTGTTATTTGTTGTTATAGTGAAATAATGCTTTTACTTCAATAGGTGTGTTGCTGATTTTTTTAACATCAATGTTTTCTTTACTTTTTTCTTTGGTTGACCTTGCTTCCTTATTTGGCAAAGTTCCATTATGATGCATCTGAGTCTCTGTTTATATAATTATGTTTTTTAAAACATCAATTGAATCCTAATCCAGTTATCTGTCTAATATCTGTATTGCATTTCTCTGTCTAATATCTGTATTGTATTTCTCTGTCTAATATCTGTATTGTATTTCTCTGTCTAATATTTGTATTCTATTTCTCTGTCTAATATCTATATTCCATTTCTCTGTCTAATATCTATATTCCATTTCTCTATCTAATATGTGTATTGCATTTCTCTGTTTAATTGATATCTATTTTCTGTTTCACAATCGGATATCTGTATTCCATATTTATTTATCTAATATTTGTATTCCATTTCTCTCTGATTGATATCTATATTCCATTTCTCTGTCTAATATTTGTATTCCATTTCTCTGTCCAATTCTGCATACCATTTTTTAATCTAATATCTGTTTTCGATTCCTTTTTCATATCTGTATTCTATTTCTCTGTCTAATATCTGTATTCCATTTCTCTGTCTAATATCTATGTTCTATTTCTCTGTCTGATATCTATATTCTATTTTTAGGTCTAATATCTATATTCCATTTCTCTGTCTGATATCTGTATTCCATTTCTCTGTCTAATATCTGTATTCTATTTCTCTGTCTAATATCTGTATTCCATTTTTCTGTCTAATATTTGTATTCTATTTCTATGTTTAATATCTGTATTCCATTTCTCTGTCTGATATCTATATTCCATTTCTCTGTCTAATATTTGTATTCCATGTCTCTCTGATTGATATCTGTATTCCATTTCTCTGTCTAATATCTGTATTCCATTTTACTTTTTGATATCTGTATTCTATTTATCTATCTGATATCTATATTCCATTTCTCTGTCTGATATCTATATTCCATTTTTCTGCCTAATATCTGTATTCTATTTCTCTGTCTAATATCTGTCTTCCATTTTTTTGTCTAATATCTGTATATCATTTCTCTGTCTTATATCTATATTCTATTTCTCTGTCTAATATCTGTATTCCATTTCTCTGTCTAATATCTGTATTCCATTTCTCTGTCTAATATCTGTATTATATTTCTATGTCTAATATATATATTCCATTTC
>JAUYWI010085353.1:0-12770 GCA_034780595.1 Parotoplana pacifica
ATTTTCGAAACAATGATTATCTCCATACCCCAATTCCCAAACTTCTTATTGGCAAGATGCAAGGTTCGAACAAGAGGCGAATTAAAGAACTGGCAAAGCGTCGCTCGGAGAAGGCTCTGATAATACAACGTTTGTGCGAAAAGAAAATTGAAGTTGTTTCCAAAGCTAAGAGGACGTTGATCTTTTCAGAGGCGGCAGCGAAATCTCGCAAAAAACACATAAAGAAAAGACTGGCAGAGCTAGCAGCTGAGAAACATGGCAAGAAGAACACCACAGTAGTAACTGCACTTCCTTGTAAAAAAAGATCTTTTGAAACTGCTTTTCCTAGTGTAACTGTAAATAAAAATGCAAAGCAAATGAAGCTATCCGATTTTTTTCAGTAATCTTACTTATGTACAGTTGAACTGTTTTTTAAAACTTTTATTGGATGGCGTTTTTAATTATTTAGTTCATGAATCATTTGCGATTTGATGTTTTCTCTCTTTCATATTAAGCTGGTATGTATATTCCTAATCAAGCTCTGTAAATGTGACTATTTCCTTTTAAATATCTATGTTTTTCTTGTGTTAATTCACCCGTGTCGGTATCATTTATCAATTGTGTATTTATAATAATGCGGTTCCATAAATCGTACAAAATAATAATACACATACAATTTTGATATCACTACTTTTCTGATATTTTTTTCTATATATATATTTCACATTTCATTTATTTTAAAAAGATACTAAGATTTCTCTAAAATGATTTTCGTTTTCACATTTTTGAGACACCCCGATTAGCTCACTTGGTCATGCTCCAAGATCAAGGGGAGCACCGCCCTTCCCTCCAGTGATGGTTTTCAATGGCTTTAGATGCATTCTCAGGGTATAAAAAGGCCAATACGCGGCAGGAGATTGTTTTGCGTGCAGATTTCCGGCCAAATGAATTTTCAGCTGTACGAGGCCTGTACATGACTAAATAAGCTTCTTCAGGTTGTAGAAATTACTAAAATATATTAAAGATGAAATTGTCCCAACACCAACTAAGCTAATTAATGCATCAATAAACGTTTGACAGTACCCCCAAATGTTGAAAACCTGCTACAGTATATACTAATCACAAATGCAAGTCAAAGATCGCTATAAATGACTACTGGCCATCCTGTTATTATCATCATTAAAAAAGTATTTGAAAAAATACTCTACAATTAATTCAACTAATTTGTTTATCTAATAATATTTTATATATTCACCAGTTTGGCTTCAGGAGATATCATAGCACCATTGATGCATTATATTGATCTATGATCAAATTCATGACAGTCTAACTAAACCATAATATTTGATCCATAATCTAAATTCTGTTAGGATTATTGGTGCATTTTCTGATCTTTCAAATGGGAAAATTATTACTCTTAGATGAAAAACTAATTGAACAAATGGTTTCTTAAGGAAGTGTACTTGGACTCTTTTTTAAATTTATCTATAAATGGCTAACGATAAATTAAGGTCATTTTCTAATGCTACCAATATTTTCATATCTACAAATGATCTATCTATTTTTGAAGTAAATGCAAATACTATCCTTACTAAATATCATAATTTGTTTATTTATAACAAATTAGCAATTAATCAAGACAAAATGCATTATGTATTTAATAAGAATAATTGTGTTGATAGACAGTTAGTAATTTCAATTGACTCATATATTTAAACGTGAATCCAAAACAAGTGGAGTTTTCACATTATAAATATTCTAAATAAAATGAAAAGTAAGTTTACTTTTTTTTATTACACCCATCATTTTCTAAGCGCAAATCCCTATTAACTCTGATTTATAATACTATAAAACTATGGTGATGCACCCACAGATTGGTACAAACAAATTCAAACTGCAAAATTAAATCCTGATAATAATATGTTTCAAGGATAGATTGTATGACATCAACAAACTATACTTAGAAACTAATATTTTAAAGATAGAAAACAATTATAAACTGTTTCTAATTTTACTAATTCATCACTACTTTATCCATAGAATGCATGATATTCCAATGCTTTATGACAATTGAATCACAAAACATATTTATTTGCCAACATGTATAAATCTTTATATTTTAACGAGATATTCCCTATTTGATTCTTAACAACCTGAAAATTTCATAGAAAAATATTTTTAATTTTTGTGTCAAAAATTGGTCTAGTTATACAAATCCCATATACATATTTAGATAGGCAAAAGAAAAATCAATTTTCTAATAACATTTGAATGGTACATTGAAATACCTTCAAATTTGGTATCATATACTTCCTATCTGAATACTCTGTTAATGTGCCACTTAAAAATTATTTGTTCAAAATCAGAAATTGGGATCTATTTATTTTGGGACCCGTTCAGCCGATGAATTAAAAATGTTTTTTTTAAGATTAATCCAAGCATTCCAAAATTGACCTATTATTTTTACATAATTTTAAGCCAGTTTTCTGATACATTAATTCAAATAGCTTAGTTGTTATAAATCTCAAATTGAAGTATTTGGACAACGATTATCGAATGTTTGGAGAAAGAATTGATAATTATTTATGGATTTGTATTACTGAGTCCTCTGCAGACCTACATACCAAATGAAGTTTGTCTGACCTTCCAAACTCAATATGATTAAGCATTCAATTGCGGAGAAATCAGATTTCACGAAGTCACAGCTGCTTTAAGACAAGCTAGAACGGACGGTGCGTGCGGTCCTGATAACATTTCTACTCGCGCTCTGAAAGCATTACCAGCCGACCTTTTGAGAGTGATCACAAACCACTCCCCAATTCACGGAGGAAACCCACCACGCGTATGGCTAAAATCAATCATCGTGTCGATCCCAAAGAAGGATTAATCCACTGCTCTTGAAAATCAACGCGCAATCTCGCTTATGTGTATATCCGCAAAAATCTCCAACCGCGTGCTGCTAAACCGGCTGCCACCTCACATAATAGAACGTCTATCGCCTTTTCAATGTGGCTTTCTCCCAAATCGATCAACCACTGAACAATGTGTAGCTCTACGCACTGTCATTGATGACTGCCGAGCCCACCAGCGCTCAGTCATCGTGACTTTTTTTGACTTTCGTAAGGCCTTTGACAGCGTAACCAGAGCAGCTATCCCACTCTGCCTTCGCCATTACGGTGTACCACATATCCTGATTGACGCAGTGATGTCTCTATGCACCAATACTTCATCACGCGTCCTCACACAAGATGGACCGACCGCAGAATTTGGACGGCCAAGCGGCGTTTTACAAGGGGACATTGGCCCCTTTCCTTTTTGTCATTGTACTGCACGCCGTGCTACCAGACACAAATCTGAACTTGGGGCCTATCAGCTAACACGTCCCAAAATCTCACGTCACCCTGAAGAGTGCTCGCCATATCTAGCTTTCGCAGATGACCTAGTCATTCTCAGCCGCGATCACAACTCCGCACAATCTTCAGTTAAACGTCTTTCAAATTCTGTTAACCTAGTGGGCCTACACATCAGTGCCCCCAAAACTAAGGTCCTTTTGTAGGCCTTCCGAAAAACCAACTGACCCTCAACCGGCGACACAATCAAACCAGTGGACGACTTCATATACCTTGGCGCAAAGTCGCGCTCCGCCGACGACATTCTCCAACACTGAAAGTGCCTAGCCTGGGCAGCTGGTCGCAAGTTATCAGCAGTATTTAACTCCCCAGTCGACCAAAAATCGAAACTTAAGCTATTTAGGGCAGCAATCGAACTAGTGTTGGCTTATGGGTTGGAAGCCCTACCTTTGTCCGAGACAAGAGCAGGACGATTCAATGAAATCCACCGAGCCCTAATCAGAAACGCTCTGGGTGTGCACTTTCTCCAAATTGGCACTAACGCGGACCTTCGCTCAATGGGAGTTACGGACTTTACAAAGACCATCAACCAGAGGATATGCCACCTGATTGGCAGAGCTAGCGAGCGGTCGGGCCTCTCGCGCGTGCTGGCCAACTCACTTACGCGAAATGGGTCGGCTACTGACTTTGAGAAACTGTTTATTGTAGCCTTTAAATCACATGCACTTAGTGAACTTCAGGTCTAAGTTCATATTGTTTTCTTTATATCATACATTTATCAAATTAAGAAAATGGTCTATTTAATACAATTAATAGTTGACAGTTTTTAAAGAAATTAAGCCCTTACTTTGTATTTCTAATGATGATGTCCTCTGTATATTTTTAGTTGCCAGAATACGTAAGTTTATATCAATCAGTTGAAAAATATATATGAAATAATATAATACTCACACTGTATTAAATAAATATAGAAAGCAAGGAAAGAAAAAAAATGGAGAAGAATTGCTAATAAAAAGCATTGTATTTATGCAAATACAAATAAGTAATCATATTCACTATATGTGGGTGTATGTATGCTACATTATATAATCAAAATTTATTCATTATGAAAAGTATCTAGCGTTTTATGGTTCTTTTTCAGCAACAAAGTACACATTTACCTAAATAGATAAATTGCTGACAACACGAACATCTTCTTCCTTTTCACAGCAATCTTTAGCAATGTGCTTTCAACTTCTGCTTATACTCTTCTGCTGGAAATTGAGCCACTTTTACCAGCATACTCAGTTAACCAGTGTCTAGACTTCTCCCACAATTTTGAATATTGATATTCAGTGAAATTCTTTATTTCAGGACCACTTATTCTTATTCGGAATAGAGTATCAATTGATTGTTGCAGCAAAAAATGATGAATTTCTATAATACTTAATTTTTGCTTCTAAACTGATAATCCCCTTTCTGCATCTGAAGAATACATTGTAATGATTAGAATGGTCCGTATAATATATGCTATTCTTCTGCCTATGGCAAGGTTTTTGTGGCCAAAACCGTTAACCTACACTTTTGTGAAGAACTGTTTGGTACAACTGCAAGTCCACAATTCAAATATGTTTTCTCTAAAAAATCAAGTACTATGGGATGTGAATAAAAGGTTATTTTCATTGTTGCTTCAGCACAAACTGTGCGTATAATGTTAGTTGTTACTCTGTATTTCGCAGCTGCAACTTCTTCCTTCTGAACTTTATGTAGTTGATTCATTTACAGCAATAGCCAGGGAAGTACACTATTATTGCCTTTCCAAATCGAGAAGCATTTCAATTAATTGTTGATGTTTTGTTGATCATAATCGATACTCTGCTGATTTTTTGCATTTACGTTTCTTCCCATTCATGTCTTCATGCTACAATATCTACTCATAAATTTTATTCAGTATTTTTATTATTGTCCAACTTGGTTCATTTTGTTAATTGTGGTTTGCATTTCAGATCCTTGTATTTCGCATAAATTTTATGGCATATACTGGATCTGAATTTTGTATTTTCATGCAATTCATAATCTGTTTTGATTTCTAACCATTTTTGCAACTTGGGTGATGAAGAATACACTGATTTCTGAAGGATCTGATGGATCTATTTTAGCTAGCTACGAAGTTGGGACAGAAACATCCTGAACATTTGGATAGTCTCGTTCTATGTTGAAAAGATGTTTATTTATTGGACTTGGTGGACTTAAATGATCAACAAAGTAACATCCAGTTCACAATGCAAACCATTGTCAATTGAAAACGAAGCGTTGTTGTTACCTTCCAAAACAAAATCATTTGAAAAAGAAGGGTTGCTGTTTCTCTCCACCACTTGTTTATAAACACAAGTTTCAACCTGCATCAATGACGGTTTAATACATGGTTTAATGCACTGGAGAACCCATAACTGTACCAAAACCAAGCAATATCCATCAATTGCAAGACAAAATGCCATTGTCCAGGCCCACTTAAGGACAAACCACTGCCCCTCCTAAGAAGCTAACAACATCGATTTTAGAATGAAACCTCTCCCATTTGTAGACATTGGCAGGAAACAGAAGAGGACATCAAACATGTTGTGAGGGTAAGGCTTTCTAAATTCAGACGTATTCCCCCTAAAAAGTATAGCTGCTCAGGTGTGGACTTAATCATAAACACTGAACATGATGAATTTTGATGACAACAACTTACTCGACGAACATACGAATACGCCTCAGTGGTCCCTTGTATTGGTTTATCTCTCAATCCTAGTAAATGTAAATCTCCTTGCTGTGAATCTAGCAACATCCCTTTCCCTCTGCCTGCAATTCCTGGCATTTGGAATTCGATAAGTTGAAGATATTACGTCTCACATTTTCTTATGATATTAAATGGACGGTTGTATTACGAACATCTGTTCCTTTGCTTCTAGACGTCTCTGTCCTATTCCCCCTCTTTTCAACAAAGAACACCTCATGACCATTTTAAATACTATTCTGCTGTCTGCCCCGGAATACTGCTCCGCCATCTTTATTGGCCTTTCTATTAGAAAAAATATCTCTACAGAACGCATTAAACACCGGGCTCATTTTGTAATTTGCGGACCAGGATGCATTTGTGATTCTTTTCCTCCAATGGTTATTGGACGTCGCAAAGCAGCTATTAAACTCTTTTACCAATGCTCGAATCCTGATAACTTATTTTGTTCATGCTGCCCTAACACACCTCAAATAAAAAACCGTTTCCTGCAAACGTAGCCTGGTACTAATCGCACATTAAAATCCTTTTTTCCAACGACGTGTGTATTTTAATTATGTGACTATTAATAACACCCATTAAATTTTCTTTACTCACCTGTTTTTTTGTGTTAGTTCATTATTAACAACATTTTATAACCATCGCTTTGATCACACAGTAAACTTTATCAAGAAAACAACAACAAGAAACATAATTTATGAAGGTGGTGATACAATAATGATTTAGGAGGTTGATATATGTTCTATTAATTATTTATTTCTTGGGGAAGTTAAGAATGTGTCCAACAAAAGTTTGTATATCTAATGACACATATTTTATTCCAATATTTAATTTTATTAATAAGAATGGGGACATTGAAATAATGACACAGGGGAAGCGAAACTGGAATTCACTGAGATAAGTCACAGGGCAACCCATTATATTGGACCATAATATGAATACTTTTCAACAAGTCCTGCCCCAAACCACAAATGTCCAAAAGCTTTGAGGAAAGTTTTTTAACAGACTCCTTATAAACAAATACATTAAAACTAGCAAATCACTTTTATATCCGGATATTGGGTACTGGGCGTATTGGGAATTGGGTACTGGGGGTACTAGGTGAAGAACCATTGATTGCCTCACTCTCTATGGGTAAAGTGAGAAATATGCAAGTGAAGCAAAATATAAGTAACTACTCACTCAGTAGACAACTAAATTCTGGAACTGTACTACTGATGGGAGGTAGATTTAATGTTGACTATCTACATACATGCAATTCCAAAACACACAACCAAAACAAGGAATTAACCTGGCACCTAGATGTATCTACCCCAGAACTGGGCACAGAGCCATACCTTTCTCACCTCCAGCTGTCTGTGGAAACCGATTATGAAAACAAATTGTCTACAGTAATACTTGGAAGCCAAGAATGCACGACCTGGACACCAAGATAACCGCCATACAGAAGAAACACAATGAACTGAACAATAACAAGTGCAAATCAGTCTGACTGACTGAGGCAACCAAAGAAACATGTGTTACAGAGATCAACAAACATCTTGATGGATCTCCCAATGAACAGTCGACTACGGGCAATATAAGGGTCAAATTCTTGTTTAATTTAGGGACCTAAAAATTAAGATTCAAGTAATGAAGAACATTAAAAATGACAAGAATAGGTTGCTGATTAAAAATTGTTTATCGAAACCTGCTATTACATTGAGAAAAAAGCAGAGTCACTCTTGAGAAAGTATGAAAAAGTATGGGATTATACAAGGGATATCTTCTACAAGCTGCCTAACCAGGATTATACAATATGGGCCACCAATGAGAATCTAAAAAAAAACATGGTGCCTTTGGTCACAATTATTTCAAAATCCTTGGAGTGTAGACTCCAAGATTTATTTAAATGGTTCATTATAAATTACTAAAAAAGTCAAACATATTTCACTTAATAATCAACGTCATGACTCTACTAATCACTACAATAAACTAAGTAAGCTTAAAAATGAAATTAAACATTAAACATTGGCACCTTCAAAAACATCATGAAAGTCTAGAATATTTTCTTAAAAATATGAATTTACAACAATAATATTGACTAAAATATCAATTAATACAATTAAAACAATTAAATCAATTAAAACAAATTTACAGTAGTAAGAACTCCTCCAAAAACTCCTCTCAAAATGTGGTGAAGTTGCAGTCTTTATACTTAATGGAATCACACAGAAAGTAGTGAAATATTTTGAGATTCAAGACAATGGTGTAGAAATCGTTTTTATTGAGATATTAAACAAAAATAAAAAGAATCCACAACACCCATGTCATAATATAGAATCTTTTAATAAGTCACTACTGAGATACAATACTACCTATACAACACTACAACATAATCTTGAATGGAATAAGAACATCAAAAATAAAATAAACATAATAAATAAGCTCATTCCACTGCTTTAATAACAGATTAGTTCTATGTATATAAATTTTATTATTCAATATAGTTGTATGAGAGTACTAATTATCACTGGCTTCAACCATTACAACAATCGATTAATAGAATTTAAAAAAATTATAAACACAACCAATATGGTACAATTACATTTCAAAAATGAACTAAAATTATTAACAGTACAAGATCATGCAAATTTGAGATTATGTTTCCTAGTTCATAGACATACATATACTCCAAAAATCAAACTATGATATTATTAAATGAGTTATTTTAATATAATCTAAAGAAAAACCCTAGAGTTCTGAGAAATGCCAGAGACTGTTTTGTAACTACTCATAGGTTTAACTATATCAATAAATTTGCTGACACAGCTTCCATAGCATCGAACAATATCGGCACATAGCAAATGGAGAAACTACAGTGCTGGAAATAAATAACCGATATAAAACTATATTTCAATAAAACAGATCAATGAGCGTTTTCTCATTTTAAAACAGATTTTACATTTGTTGCCAGAAATAAATACCAAAATATAAACTCATCATTCTGAATAGTTATCCAAGCAAAGCAGTTGTTTTAAAATTAAAAATTTCTCATTGAAAATTTTATAGAAAATTAGTCTTGTATCGGTTATTTATTTCCAGTTAACTAAGGTATACCCATTTTGTAGCAAACTATCCTATATATTATAAGAGGGTTAATTTTGCTTTTTGTTCATTGTCTCATTTTTATATGAATATTAATTAATCATTGTAATTTTTGTGTATGTATAATTTAATTTTATGATTCTATTTACTTTAGTGAATGTATTTCGTCCATTGTACCTACTTTTAGTATTATTGTCAACATTTATTAAATGTAAATTGCTATATAATGGTGGACAAATAGATGACGAAAGTTCCATTGACTGGCATTTTCTGTTTTACAAGAATATAATAATAATTATTATTATTCTATTAAACATTTTAAAAATATAAAAGGAAATTGTTGGCTGTTTATGAAAATAGTTTTAATTCTGAATTCTCCTTACTTTTAATAATTTATTCACCCAAACAAATGTCCTTTAGGACAGGAATCTTTCAAGGAAACACATTGTAAGACATAAGTTTGGGCAAAGTTTTATTGTCAACGTATAGGTAGCTTTAGTAATACAAATTTATCAACTTTGTTGTCAGTTTACTGACGTATGTATATACAAACAAAGTTTAACAACATTCTTTTATGCTTGTTTTTTGCCTTATTTTAGCAAAACCTGATATGATAAGTTTCATGCCAACTAACCAAAGAATCAATTTGGGAGAGACGATAAATTGCAGCTGTAATGGATGTGTTCAATACGAAAAGGAAATCCAAAACACGTCTATCCAGTTTAACATGACCATTAACAACAAGTCTGCTCAAATTCCAATACTGGTAACATCACTATCACCATTCAGTGCAAAATGTCAAGCAAATTTGCGATATATTAGTATCTATCGAACCATCAATTATACTGGTAGGCTTTAATATATAATTCCCATTAAGAATTAAATTCGATATTGGTACAATCGTTATCCCTATCTATCCATCAACTTGACAGAAAAATTATTTATAGAAAATGCTAAGTCATACTTAAAAGCACACTTAAGTAGTAGCTATAATTATTCGGGGGAGGGCAAGTCTGACATTAGACCCCTTCCCTCTTTTTCAAAAGTAAAAATGCCCCTTAATTTTACCCTCAGAAATGTTGCTGTTAACTATCTTTTGCCATGCGTTTTACAACTATTTTCTTTTGGTAATAATCATTAATTTGGTGCTGCCAAAGCATTATAACCATTATTTCAGAACAACATAGAGTGCACTGCACCAAGATCCCTTGGCTTAATAGTGATTAAAATTCATCTGATTAATTTGTTTTATTGTCCAAAATAATAAAGTATTTGTAAACAGTTAGAATTGATCAAACTTAAAAGGTATCGTGAATGAAAAGCATATAATGAATTTTAATTGTTGAGAATTTTTAATATTAAGGGGCTTTCTCAAGGATATTCTACTGTACTTTCTTCAGGTCGTAGAAAGTGCAATCAAATGATATAAATTGAATCCTATTATCAGTTTCATATCCAAGAGTGCTGACCTACGGCAGCTGTACAATTTTGGTGCAAGTCTAACATCATTCACTGCCAATGGAAACAAGATCCCTCAGGCAATTATGTGGCATATATATTGCACAGAGTTTCACAACATTTTTTAGTTTTTTTACCGCAGTTCATCGAATTTAGTAGAAAACTGAAAAAAACGTATTAAGAAATATGTTGTTGGCCTGATTGTGTATTTTACGAAATATTCTTATTATACGTGCTCTATTTCTGCTATATCTGCTTTGTTGAAAACAACATGCAAATGAATTTATTTTTACTGATATCTCTTTTAGTTAATGAACCAAGTAAGTTTGTGTTTATTGATATAACCCTTATCTCATAAATATAGTTTGTTATATCACAAAAAATATTTCTTATTTCACAACTATAGCGTGCTATCTAAGAAATATGTGTAAACTCACAACAATAGTGTTTCTTCTTACAAGAATAGACTGCCATCTCTATAAACGAGAGTTGTATCTCCTCTGTTTGTATACTACATAACACTTATAGCGTGTTATTTTCCCAAACTGGGGTGTTAGCTCACAAATGTATCATGCGTTTTTCCCAAAACTAGTACGTATTTTACAACTATAGCATGTATTCTTTTCAAACTAATTATTTTATCTCACAAGTGGACTACCTCCCAAAACTAGTAGCTTATTGTTGATACACATATATTGGAACATACTTTAAGACTAAATATAAATACTTTAACAATTTGCACATTTTAAGTTTCAACTGAACTCCAAAATAAGATAAAAATAATTTACTACTTTTTATTAATATTTTAATAAAAATAGTCCTGAAATGTTGCGCATTATTCATTGAATCATTGAAATAATGTAAAAAGAGTTTGAAAATTTTGAAAGTTTACTATCTGCATAATAAATATGTAAGCTATTTGGTACGAAGTATTTTACATTTGAATCATCTATTTTCTGATGTTTGTTGAATATCAAATTCTCCGTAAATTTACGAATTCGAAAACTTACTTTTTAGTATGCTCGGAAGTTATTTATTTAAATCCGTAATCTGGAAAAATACAGATTCTTAAACTGTTTAAATTGTGTATGATCTATCATACTTGTGACATGTCCATTTTTCAAAGTAATCCAGTCGTATTCTGATAAATAGGGTTCCAACCTTACACTAATTGCTTCACAAGGTTCATCCACCATTTTGGTATGTGACAAGTGTTTTATTGTATCGTCTAAAACCCTAAAAGTCCTCCTTCTTAGGTAAATGTTATGAAAATCATCCAAAAGTGATGGCTATTATGATAATTTCCTATCCCTTACAAAATTAGTTGTTCCTTCCAGGGCTTACCTTTCAACATAATGACTTCTTCTTTTAAATTTAAATTTTTTCTCCCAAAAAACACATTTACAGTGGACATAGGACGTAATTGTTTAATATAAGCGTCTAACGATAAAAATGTAGGTTAAGGGATGAACAACTAGAAATGCAATTTTATAAGTGCTGGGAAAGTAACGATTTTAAAAAATATATCTAAACATACGGTAGTAGGTTCTTTGCTCATGCGGCAACCTACAACAGTAAGGTATATTAGGATATGACAAGAAAGGTCACTTTTCGGTCAGCTGTCATTTGAAAACTATATAACCTTTTTGATGAAATTCTTTTTCTATCGTGTAGGAGCGCCGACACTTAAGAGGTATGACAACCTTCAACTTCATAGCTATTACAGACGCTTAGATATACAAGTTCGACAATTCCGAATATTCTTCTTCTTCTTCTTCTTATTATTATTCTTCAAACCCAATAACTACCCGTAAACTTTAATCAATTCTTTTGAAAGTTGAAACATATACTGGAAATGTCCCAATAACATACACAACGCCATTCTCCCCTAGCAACCGTTGCTATGTGCCTCAACAGTTACCCTGATGATGATATTTCCTTTATTTGATTTTCAAAATAAAATAGTTTTTCATCTTAATATAACGCCAAAAACATTCAACAAAAAAAATGTGATATAATAATATTTTTTTCCAAAAATGGCAAAAAGTGAGTTAGCTCACCCCATAAAATAATTGAAATACACGCAAAACTGTGTTTGCTTTTTAAGTAATTAGAATTTACATGAGCTAACTACTTTT
>JAUYWI010085364.1:0-12770 GCA_034780595.1 Parotoplana pacifica
ATTATGCTGTGTAAATAAATGTATTTGTTTTTTTGGAGTATCCTTTCATTTTTTTACTAAAAATAATTTGCTGTGTAAATAAATATTTTGTTTTTTTGGAGTATCCTTTCATTTTTTTACTAAAAATAATTTAATGTGGGAATCTATAGAATCACCACTTTGTTTGTAGAGACTGTTCTACTGCACTTATTTACATCATTCTTCTTTTATTAAATGTACCATAGTTAAATTTGGTGGGGTAGCTGTAGTACAAATCTTGTTGAATAGTCAGAAAGTGACTAAGAAGAAGGGTTTTATCTCAAGAAATCAAGTTCAAAATTTTGTTGGTATTGCTTGAATTATGCAAAATCTGGATTGGTTCACCAGCTAATTTTAGCTCTCTGCACACTATGAAGGATTTTCTACAATTTGCCTAATTCTAATTTTCTTGGTGTTATGATTTCTGTAAAAGAACCAACCTCAAAACATATTAGCAGATAAAAAAGGATTGCAGCTGGAAAAACACTATTTATTTAGACCACTAGTCAAATTAAAATTAATTAACAACTTTCCTAACAAGCCTTGATTAAATGTCCAAGCAATTAGCCTGTGATGGACAAATGATAACTCTGGTCCAATGGAATATACCACATGTAAAAGAGGAATGCCAATTATATATATAAATTCTCATATGAGAATATATAGTATATATACACCCCTGGACAAAAGAAAGTGACCACCTAATTATTTTTAGTTAAATTATCTTAATTAAATATTTAATGTTTTTGTAGTGTTATATCATCGGTATATTTCATTATAAGCATCTAATTTAATGGGTTATGACCTAATTAAGCAAACCTAATTGATGTTTACTTCTTTCATGGCTATGCTCTTCTGGTATTATTTGCCATGTGGTGAAGAAGAAGCCTCTACTTTCACATGTCCACAGAGAACATTGACTCTAGTTCGCTTTAGCCCACAGAGACTAGACAATCCAACAATGGCACAGGGTGATTTTTAGTGATGAGGTGCCAGTTCATGTTGTCCAAAGAAGCTCCAGATGATATCTGAGGTCTCATGGTGTTCAAGCTCATACTTATAGGCCTACTGTCCAAGCAGGTGGTGGCTCAATTATGCTATGGGTAGACTTCTGTCATGATGGTGTGCTTCCTTTCACAAGAATTCGTGGTGGCTTGCATAGCAAACAATATGTTGACATACTTCAAAGGAGTCTTCTTCCAACCTACCAGCATCAACATTGTGACTACATATTCCAGCATGACAATGTAACATGCCACACATTGAACTTCACCAGAGGGTGGCTCCAGGAGCACAACGTCAATGTCCTGCCCTGGCCAGCTCAAAGCCCAGATCTCAATCCCATTGAGAATCTGTGGTCTACCCTTAAAAGAGAGCTGGACAGAATCGACATCCACAACTTCGACCAACTCTTTCAGAGCGCAACCAACATCTGGAATGACTTAACTGATGATGCCATTACAAACCTCATTGACTCTATGCCAAATCGCCTTGCAGAAGTGATTAGGAACAATGGGAGTCACACACATTACTGATGTTCTATTGTTGTCATCAACAAATTGCTGTAAAATGTCTTTAAAGTCATGAACCTACTTCAATTTAAAAATAAAATGTAATTATCATTCTAAAAATTAGGTGGTCACTTTCTTTTGTCCAGGGGTGGAGCATACCACACATGAGTGTACTTACACTATATATGAGTCATATATAGTGTACACTCATGTGTGGTATGCACCCCCCTGCACTCTTGGTTTAGGAAAAATTAAACACAATATATTAGAAATGTTATCTTATACATGTTTTACTTAGCTTATAGCTTGTTATAGGGAAAGAAACTAAAATTTAACTTTCTGATTAATTCATGACAATGGTCTTATTCAGGATAACCTCATACTGATTGATTAAGGTACCACTTTTTATAGTAACATTACTTTTAGAATCCTTCAGATGCTTATAAAAAAAAGTCTTGTACTTTATAAAGTATCAATTTTTGAAAAATAGGTATGCACTGTACATTAGTATTTACATTATGCAACAGTTTATAAATGAAGGTATTCAACAAAATTTAGACTTTCAACATGAAACTACATTTTAATATTTGAATAAGTTTAACATAAGGGCATGCTCAAGTTGGATGGCCAACAATTGACAAAACTTAACCATTTCCTTAGTGACATCAGTGAAGCATGGATTAGTTCATTCCATTGTCATGGATAAAGTAAAATATCAGAATAGATAGCTGATGACCCAATACCATTACTGATAGATAATGCACTAGTACACATGAATGTGAATGCTGGTTTAAGGAATATTCATCATCAGATAATGCACCTCCAAGATACTATCCTTTTCTAAATGTTACTGATATGTTGAAGGCTGTTGTTAAAGGAGGTTAACTGATCCAGTCATTCAAGGGAGAATTCAGAATCATGCAGAAACCAAATAGTTAAAATTTACTTACAAGAATTTAAAAGCACCAAACTTTGCCAAAAATTAGGTGACCTTAAAGGCTCTATTATTTTTTCCTTTTGGATCCAGTTTCTTTATGAAAAAGTACACTTTTTAAAAATAATTCAATATATCTAATTCTATTGGGGAAAACATTGAATCATATTTAATAATTCAACTCTTCTAATTCATGTTTTCTTATTTTCAGGTGGACAGTTCATAAAGCTTATAAAGCTAATTTTTTATTGAAAAAAAAATGTTATTTATGCTTCAATTTATTTCTAACAGCTTGAAACTAATTTACTATTTAAATACAATTTGTTATTCTTAATAATTTAATGGGATATTCTATTCTATTTTATAAATGTATATGGTATTCCAATTATAATTTTATTGAATACTTATACCATTTGATAGATTTAAAAATATCCTTTTAAGAATCCTTTATGCAATTTCATATAATTAAGTTAAGTACTTGAAATAATACTATTAAAATAATTTGATGCATATCTCTTTTAAAAAATATAAATAGATGTTAGACTTTAATAGGAAAATTATTATGTTTGTCAATTTTCATTACTATTTAAAAGTTGATATAATTCAGATAAGACTGCATTAAAAGTTGAGAATCCATAATCATAGATTAAAATTTACCAAAAACAATATTTTCACTCTGGTTTATCTAAATCACATTAACTTTTAATTACTAATACAAATTAAGATTCATCTTATTTATTTATAGTTTTTAAAAGAGATAAATATCAACCAATTTTAATAATTTCATTTAAAGTATTTAACTATATGAAATGGTACTTAAAAGGAATTTAATTAAAATGGCTTAGTTTTAAAATAGAAAATGGTACCTTGAACTAAACTAAGATTTCGAATACCATATCTGTATTTTATATAAATAGCATAGAATATCCCATAATATCTTATTAAATTATTAAAAGTACTAAATCACTAAGAATTTAAGCAGTTAAAAAACTGTTTGGGTTAATTTAACTAAAATATACATTATCTGAATTTTATTTAGGTAGTCTGCTAGTTGTTAAGTTGAAAGCTAATTTGATGAAAGTTCAGATATAATAACTAAGGTTTCATTTGGCCAAATTAGCAAAATTAGCTGTGTGACATAAACATCTAAAATTCCTAGCAACAGGTTTTGTGATATCAGAAAAACTTTTTGAAATCTTATTGATTTATAAAGTGTTTTTTTAGATATTTACAATTTTTAGTCTTGACCAATGAGATTAAAGGTTGATACTCTTTAAGGCAATTGTTGAACCAACTTGAAAACTATCCATACAATATAAAGTAATATGTGTATCATTTTTAAATTATGTTGATATACAGCTCTGGCCATAGGTATCCAGACAGTATGAACATTACTAGGTTTTTCTTATTTTTGTCTGCAGATACTCATTTTATTCATTCCAAAACTTTTATTTCAGCAACTTTCAGTTATGAAGTATAAAATATGAATAATAAATGAAGTCATGTGAAAATAAATGAACCAATGCTAACATCTTTCATGCAGTAAACCAATTGCATATCCTATATAGAAAGCCTTGTTTGCAATCTGATAGGTTTCCTTTCATTGCAAAACAAACTGAGAAAGTCTGACATTGCAGACAAGAATTTATACTGTCCAGATACCTATGACCAGAATAAATGTTGTTTTGAAGTCATTTTTGACATTTATAATTTTGGTCTCACTAACCAATGAGATTTGAATTTGATAATTACTAAAACACAAAAGTATCCCACTACAAATGTGTTCATGCAATGTAAAATGATGTTAGGAATATTTTTAAAATCACATTGTGTTTTAGTTTCAAGATATAAGAAATTTATAATATCTACCAATGAGATTACATCTCTAAAAAGTCCATATTTTAAAGTAAACTTTGTGTCATATAGTACCTGTGAAAAATGTATGAGTTTTGTACATACTTGCTAATGATAGGCCATACTAAATATTTATATTTCTTACAGTGTAATGTACACATTAAGATCTTATTTTTATGTTTGTTATTTCTATCATTTGCATTTCTTAACAACTTAAATCACATTTTTATACTTCACAGAAATCAACTTTACCTTTTGGGAGATTCAGGGCTTAGTGCAGTGTGGAAAAAAGGTACTTCTGCTTTAGGTTCACAGTATCAATTCTATTTCACACAAAACCTACTCTCATTGATGCCATCTTTTGGAAGGACTTACTGTTAAAATTGTGTTCTTCTTTTATCATCAGAGTTTAGGCCATAAAAGGTTTATTTCACTTGAAAAACTTTCAGTGAAAGCAAGGACAATCAATGTCACTGATGTATCCCTGTGGGTGAACCAGTATTCTATCTGTATTGGAAATCTGTCCTGGTCTTAAATGATGTCATTGTCAGCTGATAGTCTTCTCAGCCATGGAAAGGTTCTTTACCAAAAACAGAGAGAACCTGATGTAATGCATTCTGCCAGTAAATAATCTCCAAACAAAAGTCTCCACACCTAGAGAAATAGTGTGAGATTGTGCTGAAGGTAATTCTTACTTGCATTGATGTTGAAATTTGAAACTATCAATCTTCATTGAAGTCACTGCCAGGTATAGCTCTTGAACTTTTTTGTTCAACCAATCATCAGAAGCAGAAGGCACCTTTGCTATTAAATGTTATCTGTAATAGTGAAGTGGAGCATATTATCAGTTTATAGACATAGTGACAGAAAAATCTTTGCTCACCTTTACATAGCATCTCATTATGGTATAAATTAATAGCCAACTATATCACATGATATAATGTTGCCATTAGGTCAGTAGGTTCTGTAGTTTAACCAATTTTCATTAGCTAAAAGGCCTAAGGATAAGGTCAAAGGGTGACAGAAAATATTTCTTGCTCCTAAAAGTGAAACAGGAAATTAATAACTACATCAAGAAATAAAAACAATATTATCCTGAAAAGCAGGTTATGAGATTAAGATTGCACATGATAGAAATCATAGCTATTTTGTGAAAAAGCGATAAATGAGGTCAGGGAAGTGACAGGTAAAAAAATCCCAACTGGAAAAAAATAAAGAGGGACTGGACGAAAAGACATTGGCTGATTGCTGTAGCAAGCTGTTTCAGAACACAGCACTGCCAGTCCTAGAATATGACACCTCACCCACTAAAGTAGTGGTAGCAATAGCATACTAGTTGAAGCATTAAAGAATGCAGAACTAAAGTCTATCAATAAAATCAAGGAGGATTCTCTGAGCATGTGCCAATAAATGTCAAAAACGTGAAAAATCAAGAGGTAGAAATAATAACCTTAAATAAGAACAAAGAGTCTAGAAAAAATCCTATCAATTACAGTGGAGTATTTTTGCTTGATGCCACAGGTAAACTGTTTTGACAAAGTGATCAGTAACAGATTGATCAAGATCATGGAAAAGATATTGGCTGATTACAATTTGGGTCACATCTCATAGATCTACATACCAATCAATATTTGTTTCAAGAGAAATTCAGAATGAAGCCCAATACAGGAATATCTTATTGACTGTAATATTTATTGACCTAAAAAAGCGTTTGACAGTCTACCTTGACAGCTTATGTGGGACTGCCTACAAAAAATTACTTCAATCTAAGATAAGCAGTCGAACGTTTTCATGCAAAATACAAAGGGCCGGAGTGGTAAATCCGAGTTCAGCATGCATAGAGGTGTTGTATCATGAGACCAACCCTCTCACTTTTCACCATAGATTAAATATACCTATATAGAGTATCCACTCAAACATTTTGAATGTATGCACCTGTGATTTTACAACTGCTGACTAATATTGATATGCAGAATTCAAATCTATAATTTTTTCTCGCAAAAACAATTGTCTTGATATATTTCGGGTTAGGACAGTGGTGCTAGAGTGAAGCTGCAATGAATAGCTCGACTTGAAGGGGATTCTCGATTCCTTTTGGGTGGTACAGCATTTCACTACATTTATGAAGGTAATATTAAACTGAAGGAAGAAACTAAGCAAGCTCAGAAGCCGATTGATGCTGGAACGGTAGCCCATGCTTTCTTATCAAAAGAGAAAAGGTTATGGTGTGTGAAATCCCAGATTGTAATAGAGAGTTCGCCTAGATGAAGACTATGCTTAAACACATCAGAAATGATTATTTTATGCCAGGCAGTTAGCTACCAAACAAATGCAGCTTTACCATGTCCATTCAGTAATTGACGAAGTCCTCGCATATCTAGGCAAATTTCCAGATGAACCACCCTGGCGTTGGCCCTTTGTCAGGTACAAAATGGTATCGGTTTTAAAATCCGGCTTAAAAGAGCGCAAGGATATACCAAACACAACTGGAATTTTGCTTTAATGTGGTAGGGGCAGCAGGATCAATTATCGACAATTTGAAACAAGATCCCATTAATGGGACATTCCAAAAATCACACCTTTGAGTTCCATACCTTTGCATTTGATTTACCGGATGTAAAAGGGACGCCCTTTGCTGCCCCTTCCCATCTCATTTTGGTATAGATCAATAGACAAAAATGTCATATGATATAATATTGACATTAGGTCAGTGCGTTAAACCTACAATAATAAAGTTATAATTGACAATGAAATTAAAATCTAAGGTTTTGATGTGTACGTTTTCTATGTAACCTTTGATTAAATGTCATTTGTCTGTTTTGATCTTCCTTTTAGTTATTGGGACTGACATGTAGAGAGAAGATGGCTCTGTTCCGCAAGTTGTTGCGTGGCAAGGAGGAAGCTACCTCTCCTCAAGCAATTTCCAGAGCGGGTATTCAATCTATGGGTCAACATCTACAGAGAAGATTTGCCCATGGAGTGCAGTATAACAGTGAGGGACTTAATAACATTTTTAAACATTAAACAAATGTTGAATACTTACTTCAGTATATTGTAGGCTTTATAGTCTAATTTTCTATGGTGTATATTCGGGGTGTGGCAGACATAAAAATATCCATTTTCTAGAGTAAGTTCTATGTATTTTATTGAACATCTGCGCATGTAACGTAAATTTTCAATGAAATACATGGAACTTATTCTATAGACTAGTGTTGTTCTTGATTGCGTAACTCGTATCTAATCACTTTTGTTGTGCCTAGATGTAGTCCAGTTCATGTGGTCTGTCATAGAATTACAAACTATACTTTTGGACGAGTTTTAGAAAGTGTATCTAATTACAGATGCAAGGATATCGTAATTTATAATTAAGAAATTGACACTAGTAAATGAAATTAAATAATGGCCAGTATTATGTATGCCAAATACATATTATTTGTCAACTGGATCACTTTCGCATTTGTTGGCTTGATTTGTGCTTATGATAAAGTATTTTGTCTCAACTTGTATTTCAGTGAAGATTGTGATTCGTGGAGATCGCAATGTTGGCAAAACGGCTCTTTTCCATCGACTTAAAGGTGCTGATTTTCATGAGGAATACATTCCAACGGATGAAATTCAAGTGTGTTATAGTTCATTTTATAACATTATCGCTAAATTATATTCACTGATATAATCCAAACTTAATATTCTGGCAATTACTTACTTATTTGATTATTTGAACTCTAAATGATCACAGGCTTTATCTCAAAATTATCCATCTTTTAAACCACCCTCAAATTGCATTGTTATCACATTATGTTGTTACAGGCCGCTAGTATTCACTGGAACTACAAAACCCAGGAAGATGTCGTCAAAGTTGATGTATGGGATGTGGTGGACAAAGGAAGAGTTAGGAAGAAATCTGATACACTGAAATTGAAAAACGAAATTGCGTCCACTGCCTCTACTGGTGATGTAAGTGATAGAGGTGTTACTTTTAGTTGTAGTTCTCTTTTTCAAATTCGGACACTGCTTTTATCTATAATTTGAATTTTAGGAACATGAGACTTGTCTAGACGCTGAATTTCTAGATGTCTATAAAAATACCAACGGTGTTATCATGGTCTTCGATATGACTAAATCCTGGTAGGTGACGTTATCTTCTATTGCTTGTAACCGAGCCCTATTTAATCACATTCATCTTGATATATGTTGTACAGGACTTTCGATTACGTGTGTCGTGAACTGCCCAAAGTGCCTTCTCACCTGCCCATTCTTTTGCTGGCCAATCATCGCGACATGGGGCATCATCGCACCACTAGCGAAGAGCAGGCTCGTTCCTTTATCGAGGAACTAGACAAGTAACTAATTGGCTTGTTTTTTTAGCCAACACTCCTTTTGCTGGGTATATCTTGTTGTGATCATTGTTCTAAATGTGTACATTTTAAAAAGTTACTCTTATAATAAGTAGGGTAGAATTGAGACAACAATTTTTAATTTTTTTAATATAGTAAGAAAATATTTGATACATTACTAAAGAGCCAATAGCGGTTGATCATGATGTGGTGTTCCAAAAGTTTGATGGTATACAACATGTGAACACAAGCTCAGAAAGGTAATGTCTCAAATTTACACTACAAATGTTATTACAAACATTTTTTAAGAGTTTCAAATTATTTGGTTAATCGAAACTAAGCATACTCGTATTTTAATGTTTTACATTCCAGTTTTATGCTACCCATAATTTTTCTTATCTCCTAACAGCAGTAGCATGAATTGGGGTAGGACACAAACCAGTCTTTCGAAGGTCATATCTCAAAAGCTGCATCACCTATCTCAATACAGTTTTCAGGAAAAAAAACAGATGCTAGGCCTTGTACTACAACCTATCTGGCAATAAGAATATCCTTTTAATTGCATCATGGAAGATATTTGAGAAATAGGGCCTTTTGGGCTAATCCTTTTTTATTCGGAAGGTACCTTCCAGGCATTTTATCAAGCACCATTGTTGCTTTCCTTGACAAAGTGGGTACGACCGTACATGAAAGCTAATTTTATAGTCAAAAGAAATTTGGTATCTAGACTCATTGGGTGAGGCATAAGAACCTGCTCTCAGATTCTAGGTCAAGTATTCAGTCTGTCCAATTAGCTTAAAATGGCTGTGCTTTAAAGAAAATAATGGATATGGAAAATATATAAAATGTGTGTGACAATCTAAAAAAGTGTTACGTTTATCTAGTTTAAACCTCTCCATATAAATATACACTACTCTGAGTGTTTTAAAATCTATTGTTTAAGAATACGTGACTATGAAACCGTCAACAAAGTTGGATATTCCTTCGAAATAGCAGAATTGATGTTTTCTATATATAGAAACACGACATACAATCCAGTACGCTTGAGAGAGTCATATTTTTCTGTTGACAGCCTGATGTCGGAATGTTTTAACTTAGGCAAGTCAATAATATTGTCTTCATAGGAATATTAACAGCCGTCTGTTTTAGGTATTATTACATAAAAATAATGGAGACATTTGCTTTTATTTTTTTACAGGCTTTGGCAATAATAAGTACCTAGGACTAGTCATATTGGGTGTTTTTAAACATTTTTGTATAATAAATGAAAACAATTTATTGTGATATAATGATTAGGACTGCTATGTGCCTAAACAAGCCTAAATTTTGAGGGAATGTTTTATAATGTAATTATATATGTACATAGTTTGATTAAGCGCAAACAAGAATGGAAACAAGGTTTTGGATATTTGATATTGGTTAAAGTTAATTAACAGATAGGTAGATCAATGCATGCATAAAAAGTGAAAATAGAGGTAGGTATTCATTTAGGTTCAGATATGATGGCACCAATTCAAGGTGAAGTCATGGTTTTCTCGTTCTATTTATAAATGAAAATGAAGTTGGTTTATATTTCACTTTTTATGTATGCCAGTATCTGTTAATTAATTATAACCATATCAAATATACTAAACCTTGTTTCCATTGTTTTATGCTTTGATGAAACATTAGGTACCAATTCATAATTAAAAAACATTGTTTTTTACCTTCTCTTGTATAAAATTATAAATAACATCAGAAATTAAATCTATCAAAAATGTTAGTTTCGACAATCTAACAAATTAATTTGAAAGCTCAGAAAATATTTTTATGATATTTTACACATACATAGATCAGAAGTGAATCGAAGAAAAATACATTAAAATGACTACATAATTTATGCCATAATTTGTCTAACTTAACACATATCAATTTGTAAGTTTGTGTTCACATGTATGTACTATGTAATAAAACCATCACACTTTGGATTAAAACGCTCTCGCTTATTGCTAGTTATTATTGGCTAAGATTCATGGTTCTGATTGTTAGAATATAATTTTTTTATTTTAGTCAATCATATCGCATACGATATGTCGAAGCCTCGATGCGCAATGCTTTTGGTCTGAAATACATTCATAAATTCTTCAATCTGCCATTCCTACAACTCCAGGTAAGGGTCTCAAACGGTGATGATCGTACTCTACATATTAAATGATATACAATTTTTGCTTCAATTATTAAATTAATTTTCACAACTAGCTGTCAGAGGCTGCCGTGTAGATCGTGGCAGCGAAAAAAATCTTGCGTTAATTCACCGTAGTGTGCAATTTTATGAAAGATATGTCATACATTAATTTAATATTAAAATAAACAAGAGTAATACATTTAGAACATAATGATTGAGATAGAAAAATAGGATGATATCCATTCGAAGCAGTGTTAAATCATTTTAAAACAAATAAAAACGCAGCCGTTTTCATATTAGTTAAAACAGTTTAATTAAAATGCGAAAAAGCGTGACAATTATTTCGCCAGTTCTAGTCACACGACAACACTGGAAAATCAACTAAAATAATACGTACTTAGGTTATAAATAAACAGGTAGGTGCATAAAGTTGTAAGTGATCGATTACTAACAATAACTATGACATAAGTTTAAATAAAAGACAGGCAACCTACAGAGAGAGAGAGAGAGGTTTGAGCAAAGGACAAATGTGATGTAGAAGATACAAATTAAAAACTTACTGCTTTGTAGAGTTACAGAACTTATTGTGAAATCGAAAGTTTAATTAACATTCCAGCGTTAAGAATAAATAATAATTAAACTCGATAAGTCTACATTTTATGTTAGTTTCATGTATTTTTCAAACATTTCAATTACCTTTTTGTCTTTGGAATAGCTAATATGGAAAACATTAGCTGGACAAAATGCATTCTCTGTATTTTGCAAACCAATCAATACATTAACCTGAGCTGGATGGATACACACAGCGGGGGGAGGGGTAAACAGTGTTCTATCTGATGATTTGCAGCACGATGTACTGTTAACCAGCGACAGAGCAACATGTAGACAGGAAATTAAAAGCAGACTTGATCACTTGCTAGATGCGTGGGCGGATAATTTGATGTTGGTTTGTTGATGTCTCTATTGTCGTTGATTCGGTTGTTGATTATCTTTTTATTTCTATAGACTAACCCATAGCAACAGTGCATTGAGAGCTGTTTTTCTTTGCTATAGGTAGGTGCCTATCTATGGCTTCAGTTTAATAAGAACTTGGTATTGTGTCGTCAGAGTAGCATCGAACTTTTAGTCATTTCTGATGAAACAAACAGTAGAACTGGGTGGTTATCATTGACTCAAAATATTTTAAAATTTTGTTGTTGAATCTGATGAAGGCACTTAGCTATCTAATTCTTTTTAAAATAACTATGTAATACTTTTAAGCATACTATTTGGACTCATAAAAAGCAAGACAAGTAGAATTATATACAAAGAATTTTATGCAAAATGTTTTTAGTTTAAAATTTAAAATAATTATCTTGAGATGATGTCTAAAAGTTAATGTCCATTATTGGAGAAATAAAAGCGTCTCATGGCATAAACGTTAGCATCAGTGCACCAAACTTTCTTGTGGAGTTTTTAGTATAAAATTTGGTATGTATGTTATAAATACATCATTGATGAAACCGGAGATCTCAAAAAAATGATTTTTTTAATGTAAGTTTCTTTTAATATGTAGTTTCTTATCCATTGTAGAAAAAAAATCATTAAAAATTATTAATCCAAAAAGTTCTGAAATATTAACCATGTAATGAAAATCTTATATATTTTCATAGATAGGAGAATATAAAATTTAATTTGAATAGTTCAAATTTTGCATATCCATTTTTATCTTGTATGTTTTTAGCGTACCCAGTCAAAACCATAGCTTTATCCAAATGCAGAAATTGAGGTCCATTGATGTTTAGGTCCCAGTAGCGTAGATGGTTAAGGGCTTAGGAACCATAGGTAGGATCCCGGCTCTTTGTTAGCTGGCAAAGGTGACATTCATTATATGCGGAGGAGCATTACCGCCAACGGATATAATGAATACGTTATTTGGCGTACAAGTGATATATAATTACTTACCGGCAATAACA
>JAUYWI010085375.1:0-12770 GCA_034780595.1 Parotoplana pacifica
CCGCGTGTGAAGCAATCACTCAGGGGTATTCGCTTCGACAACCCACAAGAAGCTGTGGTTGCTTTTCAGCATCGACTCGGCCAGTTTTCGGACGAAGACTGGACATTTTGCTTCAAAAAGTGGTTCGAACGGATGCAGAAATGCATTGACTGTGATGGAAAATATTTCGAGAAGTTATAAATATGTAAATAAGTGTAATTTTATGTGTAAACTATTAAAAATCTCTTTAAGTAGTCAATAAACTCATTTTTGGACCCAATCTTACCTTATTTTGACTTCAATTTTTAAAATCTTAATTCTGATGCTATCCATAGAGATATTGATTTGAAATTTTCAGTTATATCTTAGATGTTTATGTAGTTTAAAATAATATATTGATTCTATGGATAGCATTTTGTTTTGATATCAAGTGTGCGAACTTTTTGTGGGATAGCTGATCAATTCAGCAGTATCACCAACTGGCTAACTAAGACTAAGATCACCAAAGTGAGCTTGAATTGGATCAGAAGAGTCACCAATAAGACGGATGAGATCTGAAATCACATAATTCAGGATTATCAGATCATTTGGGATTACTAATTTAATCAGTTGTATTACCAACAATTCTAAATTATTCAACATGATATCAAAGTTTTGTCCTGCATTGTATTTATAAGAATCAATACCAACTATAGAGGTTTTATATTCAAAAACCGTATACATTTAACAATTCCTACACGTTGTTATTATACCTAATTTTGTTTTATATATGTAAATGCTATATATAATGTACCAACATCAACAAATTGGTTAATAATTATCTAAATTACTGAACGTCAAGAACAATAACTTGTATGATTTATTGAATAATTTTTTTGTTTAGTTCTTGGATAATTTCCCAAATTAAAAAAATACGCATATTAGGAATAATGACTAATTACAATACCTCCGAGAGCTATGCTTCCTAAAGGCAATTAATTTAATTGAATTTTACGGGATCCTTCTTTCCATTAAATACTTTATTACTAAATGTAATCAGATAGAAGTCTATTAGATTCATTATTATGAAGAAGCAGTTTATAAACTTTTGACTGATATAATACAATAGCTCTATTCATGTTTTGACTTCAGAAGATGGAGCGTCAGAAATTCAATTGTATCTTTATTTTATAGTTATTTTAAATAAAATCCCACACAAATTTCTATTCATTTCACATTAGTGGACCAAACATTCCAAGGACGGAGAAGTCTTTCATAACTACTGTCTCAACTATGACTGCGCGCTTACCTATTTGGACATTCTTAGAAAATACGAACAGTTTACTGAATTTGAAAAAGTAAGATATGGGTTGTAAATTTTGACCGATTTTTTAATTTCTTCTACCCAATCTCTTATACATATTTATTTCTATTAGACTATTGTAAAAATTACATAATAATTATGTCTCTTACAACATTGTAATTTAAACAACATGGTGTAAACGAGATATAATAATTATAACAAGTAAGCATATATCTCTATTTCACTAGTAGAACCGCAAAAGATACATTTCATATCTTTCATAACACAACTTGAATGAAATATTTGTCTTGTGGATATAATTTTTCTCTGTTATAGCACTGTGAACAAGACATTCGATGTAACCGTCTACAGCTTACTGACCTCCTGGTGGCACCCATGCAGCACTACACCAAAATGCCTCTTCTACTCACCAAGATTAGAGAGTACTCACAGAATACTGACGACCAACGTCTGCTCACAGAAACCCTTCAGAAAGTGGAATCATCACTGAGTAAGTGGATTTTGTTGTATTAATTACTGTACCAGTAAAATTTAATTAAACTAATGAGTTCTAAGCAAAGAAAAATGGTTAACTAAAATATGTATTATAAAGGAAATAGAAAAATAGTTATACGAAACACAAATATAGCATTTTATTTCCCAAAGTTAACTATCTATTACTTCTTTAGCTAAGGAAACTGGTATAAGAAGCTATCTTTTGCCCAAAGAATTACTGCTGAAGCAACAACTATGTACTTTAGTAATTGTTCGCTTCCTTCAGCAGCAATTTTTTTAATAATTATCATAAAACGCCATATATTATGTAGTACGCTAAGTTGTCGAAATCCATAATTTAACATGAGATGGAGAACATGAAATGATATTCTGATTCTGATGCAATTTTGCAAATACAAAAACATAATTTGAATATGTTTATTATTGATTACCACTATGAATCAATGTATCGATCAACAACTGTTTAAAAAGAGTTTAAAAGTTACCTGTGTTGTTGTATTGGGCATCTCTGATAATAAATCGAGTCTTGCTGTTTCATTGCTAAAGGATATGTTCAAATTACGTCCGGTAAAATGAATGTGCAGTTTGTTAATCGGAGTGTGAACGGTAATTTGAACGAGAAAACTTACAAATCGGTACTATCAGCACTAAATGTTAGAGGTGGTGGGTTGACTATTTTCTCGTTTCCTTTTTTTACTTTTGTTTGGTGTAGTCTTATTTATCTTTCAATACTACCAGAAAGGGAGCTCCTACAGGCTCCATTCATCAGCTAGCTTGCTGGTTTCCCTGACTCTAGACTTCATCAATGTTTTGCGGGAATAGGCTCCATAAACTTTCATCCGTGCTTGATTCCACGGAGACATTTTCACAAAAGGAGTGTGGCTATCTACTATTCTGAACATATTGGGCTGTTGCTTTTGCCTATTCGATATCTGTAAGATTTTAATAAATTTCTTATTTTGAAAAGTTCTGTTATTCTAGATTTTACATGCGAAGAAAAGTGCAGATATATTATTGGGCGGCGATCAGCAATCTCACTACCAAAATGTTACAATGAAAATTCTCATAAATGACACAGAAGAAAATGTTAAATTGATTGTTTTTCTTTCAGGGAATCTGGAAAACAAAATGAGGTGGCTGAAAAACTTTGAACGTCTGCAGGAGATCCAGACGCAGTTGATTTGGCCTGCGATCACTGAACTGGAACCGCGTCTGTTTGTGCCCGAATTCCTCAAGCATACCCTTTTAAAGCAGCCCTGTGAACGACTGATCGCTAATCCAAAACGGCAGCTTCTTCATGAGGGTCTTCTTTCTTTCATAGGTAAACATGTCTAGCTCATTGGGAAACAACGTAGAATATCTTTGTTTGGTGAAAATATGCGTCTAATTTCGAGCTATCTATTGATCAATATCTTTCATAATACGAACGTCAATCTACTACGAATATTTTGGGTGTGGTGTAATGTCTCCAGTGGATTTTATTAGCCAAACTATAGAAGGTGTCAAAAACATATCTATTGTTCTATATTCCACTTTCTAATTTTATTCGTTAATAACAAACTTTCTCATAAAAGGAGAAAATTGTATTTTTTTCTAAAAACAGCAGTCTATTGCGTGTTTATAGCGACTGTGGAAGAGATGTACATAGATGTGCTAAGAGGATCACAACTTACATATACTTTGATATTGTGTGGGTGGGTAGTTAAAAACAATCTCATGACACTATTCATAACAAAATGAACTATTCGAATGTGTTATAGAAATTGCAAAATAGTAAAGATGTGGTTATAAAAACCTTTCCGCTTCGTTTGGCACTTTATTGTTTATTTTTTGAAAAAGCCAGTTTATTTTCGGTAACATCGTTTCCACTTGACTTGGCCCTACAACGCTCCAACAAAATGGCTCTCGCTAACTACACGTTGGAAATTAATTAAAGCTTTTACCTATTGACAACTCTACTTGAGGCTGGTATAGCTCATCCATCTACAGCTATACATGTCAGAAACACATGCAGGTTTGACAAGCCAGGGACTAATAAATAGTGACACTTTTGCCATCTACCACTTTAGCTTTAAGTCGTTTATCTTTTCTGGAAAATGTCGACGAAATTCAATTTGTTTTCGCTCTTTGGTTTCTATAATATTAGTTTTCTTTATATAAAATGTACAAAGAGAATACGAGCTTCAGTATAAATAGTTATCTAACATTTGTATTACACGATTTTTGAAGAAGAGAGTCTCTTTATACATTTGGCACCAAAGAAAGTGGGCCGATCGCGATCAGAAACCTGACCTCATCATTGGGTTTCCCTTGCATTGTGCTTCCGTAAGGTAGATAGCCCAGAATACTGACACTTGACAGTTATTCGTATTCAGAAATCAAATAAAATGTGCGCCGTAGTCTCATCTAAGTCAGAAGCAGGTGGAAGGAAAATCAATATTTTCCAATGCTATTGCGGACCGGTAAAATATGAATAATGAATAATATTGTAATAAAGAAGGTAGTTAGCAATTATTTTACAAATACATTTAAGAACATAAAGATAATTCTATTAAAAACTGTACCGTTAATCAACTTTTATTGCTCAAAAGACATAGTTTGTCCCCGGAGAGCGGTTTGTGTGAACCTCACCACTTACCCAATCTACAGGCCTGCATGCCATACTTACCTACTGTGTGTGTGTGTGTGTGATCTAGTCACTAAACTTGCCCCTTTATGACATCATGAAATATTCAGTTCTAACTATTTATAGTATGCATAAAACAGAATGGCCCTCAATCCTTCCTTAAAAATCAGCACTATATTTTAGGCTGTAGGAAGAAGGGGTGTGTTGGATGCGAACGGACCTTCCTTTGACACAAATGGCGCCCCTAAAATGGGCCCATTTATACCCCTTTATAAATTATTGGTCCTTAGCTAGAAATTTTATAGTAGTACATAAAATTGTCACAGAATAGCGTAATTAGTAACCAAAGTAAATGTAGAGTTTACCATTAGTGACCTACACAAAATGAATAGATATCTGTGCTTCAGCTATTAATCTGTAGATCTTAATTCATTCTTTCAAAAGGAAATATTGCATAACAGTGTCAACAGGGCATAAACATTTACATCGAAATGTCACACATGTTTATCAGAAATGATCACAACAATATGAACCATTGGATGAAATAAATAGACAATTAATAAATCACCGATACATTTACTGGATCTTTCCTTGATGAAGTTGATCTTCTTGTGATGAGCGGTGGACTATTAACTGTCTCATGACTAAAACAAAACAGATTAAATCATCAATAGCCGAGAAAAACCAACCAATTCATGGTAGCCGTCGTGTCTGGATAGAATTTTGTTATAGTTTCTGTCCATGCAATAACCATTTGGAAGTTTACTATCCTGTACATAGGTATATTCATTTTAATTTTAAAATATACGTATAGTTAATAGAAGGTGGTTGTTTTCTATCTGGAGAAAACGGACGCACCTACAATTAACTCAGGCAGGTAGAATCTTGTTGCGAAATCAATTAAAGTAAATGACTGACTGACGCAAATGGATTTTAAGCAACTTAAAAGGAAACAAAATTAAATAAATTGAAATTAGATTAGTGTCATTGATTTTTTTTATTTGTAAAATATTTACAAAAATACATATAACAGAAAGGATTCATATCTGAATTTCAGCATCTATTAATTTCTTTTTCTTATTATACCCACATAGAAAGTCAGAATTTACTTTTGTATAAATTAGAAATTGACAAAACGATTAATTTTCATAATGTGGAATACATTCATCTCCGAACAAGTCTGCTACTTGGGGAATTTAGATTTATCCGGTGACATGAAAACAAGCTTTATACTATTTTTTTTCTAAATTGATGCAATCAAATAATTAAAATATTAAAAAAATATTCTAGAGGATGTTCGTTGTTGGCATTACAATATATATAGTTTGTCTATGAGATTCATATACCTACGAGTAGTTCAGTTAATTTGAAGAGACTATGTACACGTAAGACAGCAAATTAGAAGGTTCATTGTTAAACTGATGACTTTTATCGTTCGATATATCGACCTTGACAAATTGTCTCTAGCAATCTTTTGATGAATTAAATCAAATTTTAGCTCCCTTTTTCGGCGAAACGGAAAAGTTTTATCTGATAGGTTTGATGAAGGCTATTTTTTGTAGGAAAGGGACCACCAGATAAGGATTGTTGAGGGGTGTTCTATTGGCGACTGGACAATGTTTGTTACTTTGGGTCATGTGCAGACAGAGCATTGGGGGGAAAATTGTTTGGTAGCATCTGTTTAGCTTTGCGTCATATCACCATAGCTATTGATCTGTTTGATATGCCTTGCTAGGCTTTTATCTTCATTGGAGGGGTGGCCTTTTGTGATGGAAAAACGAATGTTTTTCTCACACCTCCAGTCTTCTACGGTTTGTTTCTTAGAAAGGATCTTAGCGGTTTGGAACTGAATGTTCATTCATCTCTCATCAAGGTTTGTAGCCTCTTTAGCGAGGTTATCGGCTACTTTCGATTGAGAATAAGGCCGGCTGTATTTCAGAATATATGAATGATTCATCTACGGATTGGGGAATGGGTTTTATAGAATTTTCTGATAAAATGATGTAGTTGCAACTGTGATATATTTACAACTTGAGACTAATCGAAGACGGTTGTTTTTGTAATGATTTCAATTTTTGCCACCTAAAAAATGTTGATCAAAACTGGTTGTGTTATAACATTTCTTTCATTTTTTATGTATATAATCGACGTTTATTACCAAAATTAACATTTTTATTATTCGTCTGTTATTGCCATTATGCATGTTAGTTACTGATTATTTGTTGATTATACTTGATTTACACAATTTACATATTTTTCTGCGAAATGGACTGGATGTGTCAGGAAGTTTTTATACAATTCATATGCAAAAACATTTATTTTAAAGTACGTAGTTTTGCCATTACATGAAATTTTATATCTTTTTTCAATAGTACCTTAGACAATATAAAAATTGAACCTTTACAGATCTGCATAAGCATACATACATACATATTATGATTCTTTATATTTAAATGCTGCCACTTTTTAAAATTGAACAATTTTATAAAATACATGGTTGGGATATTGTTCTTGCATCATACACAGCGGGTGTATGCCTGAATATAAGTACATAATGTCGGTGTATACCTAGTGGGTTTATCCATCACAACATCATGTCATTTGTGAATGTAAAGGTTATAAATGAAGACTTAGATAAAAGCAATACAAAAATACAAGCATTATTGAACTCTGTCCAATATCTTTGTTCACATTGAGGTCATCATTATTAATGCAACGTACATAGCAGTCACGCTTCACTAATTTAGTATTCTCTAAAAGGATATTTGGATAAAACTGTTCTTACAACTTCAACTAAAACTGCATATTATATTTCCTTCTCAGTTGAATATTGCTATTCAACGATAAAACCAACAGAACTGTTATAGAGCTTACAAAATGATCAAATCCTGTATCTTAAATTCGATTGATATTTTGGATAAATTTAGTTTTGCCACATTACTGGTTGGGCAGACTATGAGCAATCGGAACAGCAACCATATCCGAACCCTGTTTTATGGATAACTTTGCTGTAGGTCTGTATTTGACTTGTCAGAATTCTCCAGGCGCTTTTAAGTTTTGTTCGTATCTCACTTCTGTTCCCTTGCGACACCTCAGCCCTTAGAGGAACTTGGTGCCTTACGTGGGTTTGCATTACTTAACCTAAAACAGTTTCAGTGGAAAAGAGGTGCAAACCAGATAAGATATTTTGTCAGTTCAGCCTTAAGTTGTTCATGAATTCTATCATTTGTTAGACTGTAGACACATTACAACATAGGACTCTTTATTTTCAAAATTTGTCATTTGTGAGACTGGTTACCTGTTAGACAAATGTATTCGGTCATCTGTTAGACCTCTCATTCGTTAGAAAACACAATATCGATCATCATATTTAGATAATTCTTATCCAATCATTTGTTAGATAAATAATATCTGTTAGATCTATCGATATTAAATTATATAGATATCAAAGCTGTGCCAATCGTCAATTAAAAACCTAGTTCCGTCTCATAGAACTCTGGTCAATATTGAATTACGTCCATTTTACTAACCACCATTTGTTCAAAAAGTTCGTGTTTGTTTGTTTGATTGTTTGTATGAGAAAGTTAGGTGACTCTTACCCTTCCTATCTCTCTCACTAAAATATTTTCATGTTTCCATTGTCTGGCTTGGCTATCGTGATGATACACTTAGTAAATCCAAAATTGATCGATTGATAGCGATACTTCTAACTCTTACCTATACCTAAGTACTTTTAAGAGGAGTTACATTAGGCACATTTCTGCATTAATTTGAATCATCTAAGTTGAGCCAAACCGAAATATTCCAATAAAAAGTAACCACATTCAGACAGCTGAATCCGCCTTGCCCTATTATTTGATGTGCGGTAATGTTCGATAAAATCTCTATGCACTGTTTCAATTGAAACAATAAAATTAGTTTTATAAAACAAAACTAAGTTGAGTTCATTGCAGCGCAGTCGATTCTGTCGTTCACTGGCTTAATTCAGTTTTATTTTTTCCATAATTATTATTTTGCGAAGAAGAAATAACATAATTGTGTTAATTAAACTCTTTCTGAAATGGATTTTGATGTTTGTTTGCAGTTTTTTTTCTCCAAACTTGCTAATCAGGAAAACGAATACAGAATATGAAATATTTTCAGGGTGACAATAAAAAGTAAAATAATACTTGAACACAATTCATATTGTTTTCAATAAATTCTGAAAATATCTAAATAATTCTTCTGTTGACATTTTCTACAAAAGTAGTTTAGCTAACTTAAAATAAATTTATAATTTAGAGTTGTAGTAAAAGAGTTCAGTGTTTTTTAAATGCGTTAACCTAGAGAATAAGTAGGAATTTTAGTTTCATAACAATCATGACATCTCTATCTGTCATGTATCTTCCAACAACAAAATTTGAACAATAGAAATGAGTCTACATATTTACCAAATCATGCTACCTACTTAATTACGTATGATCTATGTGTTTTTAGATGCTGGTAAAACTATCGACATTTACGCTTTTCTCTTTGATGATTTGCTGCTAATAACAAAAGTGAAGAAACCCCCGAAAAAGGTAAGACCAATTTTTAAAAATGAGTGTATTTATATGTTTTGATTGGGAGAAGAGCTCAAAGTATGTTTAATAGAACTACTTAAATGCTGTTAGTTTTTCGCAATTTCAATTTTGTGGGTACCGAATAGATTTTTTAATCAGGAAAAGAACATGATTTTAATACTGTATTGTTCTGTATTTATCAGCATTATTACAATTACCTGTTATTACCAGTGAAATTATCAGAATAGGTACAGAACTGAAAAAATCATTGATGTGATTTAGAAAGAGGATATTGTTTTCTCTTTTCAATCGCAACAAACCGATGCCATTGCTTTTGATTGTCATTGTTGTTTACTTTCCAGAAATCGATATCCGATCACAACATTCAGACGAGGTCGCCCACTGAAGATGCGCTGTTTGTGGTCTACCGTCAGCCAATCGCATTGGACCGTTTCTCTATTCATGACGTAGGCATTGCTGAGGCAACAGGTGAGATGGGAAGACACTCCAAACTGACTGACGGACCAGAGAGGGGGCAATTTGAGTCTTGATATTTGAATTCAACCTCTCAAAAATGATTCATATTTATATTGAATGAGATTAACGTTTGCTTTGAGTTCTTCAATTTGCATTTGGAAAATGATATATTGTTAAAATAACAAAATATTGGTCGTTTTAATAATTTGCAAACCTTTATTCTAATTTAAGACTTCAAAAATATTTTTACCCTATTATAAAACCAATGATACATAAAGTTTCGAAAGCTTCAACTGTTAAACTCATCCAAATACATACATACATGTATCTTATTTGTTTTTTCGAAAAACACTGTTTTAGCTCCATGCACAATGTTCTGCTACTAATACGTATTAGGTTCCCAACTTTCCACCAGGGTTGAGTCAGAGTTTAAATTCAATTAGCAGGCATATGTGTGTTCCATACTTTCTGTGGATTTTGTACACACCTAAACATGTTCACAATTTCTATTATTTTTTGCCATTAGAAATTAATGAAGGTGAGAAACTTTCTAGTAGGTATTCTCAATGAAATCATAAGGATTTGATAATACAATTGTTTAGTTTATTATTTTCCGAAGAGTTAATTAAATAAAGTCAATTTGTGATAAAATGTTTCCTGTTTAGAAAGTAAAACGCATCCGGTTTTAACTACAAAAACTCTTTCCGGAATGAATAACAATCGATTCGTTGTGTGAAGAATTTTGTTTGGATTCAAATCTGAATGTTCATACCATACAGCCATTGTGTTGTTATATTTTAGCCAATAATCTTCGAAATGCTTTTGTTCTGGTGACAATGAGCAGATTCCAACAAATTACTGGAGTGTATACCATGCAGGCAACCAATGAGCAAGCCAAAGTAAGATCAGCTGATGTTCATAGTACTAGCGACGAGCGAACCAAAGATTTGATAGGTTTATCATATTGGAATAAAAGCTCAGCTAAATTCAATTCAATCTATAAGGCACTTACTGGGGCCACTAATTATATTTTGTATACGTATTTGATAGTTGTTAGGTTTTATTTCTTACGCGACTCTTTAAACAACTGCAACCCCTTTTTAAAAACCTAAATCCGTCACTAGTATGGTTTCTTGATAGTTTTAACTGTTCTGTCAATGATGGAGAATCAGAGAGGGCAAAGTAGAGTAGCATTCAGAGAGGACAAAGTAGAGTAGAATCAGAGAGGGCAAAGTAGAGTAGAATACAGAGAGGGCAAAGTAGAGTAGAATCAGAGAGGGAAAAGTAGTTTAGATTACAGAGAGGGCAAAGTAGAGTAGCATTCAGAGAGGGCAAAGTAGAGTAGAATACAGAGAGGGCAAAATAGAGTAGAATCAGAGAGGGCAAAGTAGAGTAGCATACAGAGAGGGCAAAGTAAAGTAGAATACAGAGAGGGCAAAATAGAGTAGAATCAGAGAGGGCAAAGTAGAGTAGCATACAGAGAGGGCAAAGTAGAGTAGAATCAGAGAGTGTGTCAATTACCAGTGTGTTAAGGTAAACTACAAGATATGTATATAAAACAAGATGTAATCAAAACTTTCCAAATGACCGTTGGCGATTTTCATTTAAATTAATGCGTGTTGGTATTCGTTTATAGCGAGGAAGACAAGCTTTTCTGGTCAAATTTTCCGATTCAGACACCGCAGATGAGCAGAAGGATTTGACCTTTTCAAAATCCCTTAGTCTACTTACGTAATCATGAGCAACCTTGGGCTTCAGAAACATTCAAATTGACATACTGTAGAGATGTTGACACTTGCTCGGTTCCACTAAAAATAAGAAAGGAAAGTTTCATTCCAAAAAACGTGTTAAAGGTTTCCATTTTGGTTGCTAAACCTCCAGCTCTTCTCCCGTAGTCGTCACTGGATGTCCGATTAATTTCGTGAAAGGTTTCATACAATGCTGAATAATTGGACAATATAGCTTTGAAAGCGACAGCGTGTAGAATATTTGGTGATTCTGGAGAAATTTTACCTTTAATCTTGTTGAAAATAACATTTCGCTTTGGGGAGTAATTTATCAGTTTTTGAGAAATCTCTTGGGCTATGTCCAAAGCATCTCTTATACAGACAACATCGCGAGTTAAAGACTGAAAACACAAATTCAGGCGATGAGCATTTTCGAGAGCCTTTTTAAAATTATTGAACCTATTGAAACTAAATGCTTGCTGAACGTTTACATTCAGTTTCAACTGACCTGCTTGTGTATAATTGTTAGCCTTCTTTTTAGAACGACATAAATGTAACCATGTATATTCCTTGAACCAGATGAATTGCAAGACTCTTGAAGAGGACTTTGTTCCAACCTGCTAATTCTGCCTTTTCTATTCAAGAACATGAGGATCGGTTGGTTGGTAAGGCTCATAACTGGAACAGTACAGCACTTCAGGGATCATAAGCTTCCATATTTACTGAGGAGACGAATGTTAAAGGAATAGTAGGCACAACAGTCATAACGGATGAAGAGGAGATGGCTGTTGAAGGAATGTCAGACACAACAGTCATTTACAGATGAAGAGGAGATGAATGTTCATGGAATAGTAGGCACAACAGTCATAAAACATAAAGTTGCCAGTTTCTCAGATTCTTGATGATTTCCTCCATGTGAATGCTTGAGTAAACCTAAAATAATATGTCACGCATATATAAAGTATGATAGCCTATTATTATTAATTTTACGGGTCTCGTTGACTAAAATTTGAAAATGTTATTGTTTCTTGCCAATTTCTGTACTTTTTCGTTTACTATTTGGCATTGTCTGAAACAGAAAGTTTGAAATTCTTATTATTTGTCTGTATTGCATATAAACCAGCATGGATGTATAAAAACAATGATTCCTAATGACATCTAAGAATTTGTTAAAAATTCTATCTTATTTCAATAAAAACAATACACCTCTACAGCCTAAATGATGCATCCTAGACCAAAATAAACTACTATTTGAAAGAAAATTAAAAATGGAGTATATATGAAAATTTTTGCACAGCAAATTTTAAAAAAATCTGGAAATTTAGTTTTTTTAATGATATTGTAATATTTGTTTAAGACTTTTTTAAAGATTCTATGGCTTTTTAAATAACTTACCTACACAAACCTTTAGGGAAGGAATGCAAGCGATGTTAATAGAAATTAATGCGTTTGGCCTAAATACTCTATTTATAATTAAAAATGTATTTAATTTAAAGACAGAAACATTAAAAAATAGCTGACCATATTATATGGTGTGGTGACCTACATACAGGGTGTGTAAAAAGTCTTTGGCGGTCATTGATTTTTTCAGCCACAGAGTTATTACAGTTTTTAGTAAGGCT
>JAUYWI010085386.1:0-12770 GCA_034780595.1 Parotoplana pacifica
TATTGATGATTGGTTATATTCTTATTGATGATTGGTTATATTCTTATTGATGATTGGTTATATTCTTATTGATGATTGGTTATATTCTTATTGATGATTGGTTATATTCTTATTGATGATTATTTATTTTGTTATTAATGATTTGTTAAATTATCTATTATTGGTAATATTTTTATTGATAATTGGTTATATTGTTGTTTGATGATAGCTACCTATTCTTATTAATGATTATCATATTTTTATTAATGATTGGTTATATTGTTAATGATGATTAATTATTCAGTTATTGATGAATTGTTATAGGGTTATTGATGAATGGTTGTACTATTATTTATCTATACGATGATATTCTAAATTATGTAGGTGTAGGCGCAGAGTAAGAATAATAAGAGTATTGTCTATATTGATCTGCAATAGAAATATTACATAAACAATTAATATTATTTTTTACTTAGGTACCAACAGAACATTTATTTTAAAGGGGTACATATATAATTTGAAAATTCAATATTTTTTTAGTAACTATTTACTAAAGCAGATTTTAATTTATTAGAAAATTAACTTAAAAGTTGTTTACTAGACTGATCTGTAAGCAGATTTAGATTGTATCTCGCTATTATCTAGATATTGGATAACTTACTGAATGCTCTCAACCAATGCGCATGCAGCATTCTACCACAGAGCTAACTCCCATTAAGAAACTAAAACCAAACCAAACTCAATGAAATTATTTTATTTTCATAGAATTAAGAAATACCTATGTACACCTACTACTGAACAGTATCCAGCCTATCAGCAGTAGTGTTTTCCATTAAATCTTTATAGAAACACTGTTTCAAAATTTTTAACCGGCAAAAATTAATAACAAAATAAATAACAAAACACATCATAAATCTAAAATTTATACAATTAGAATCAAATGAAAGCAGAAGTTTATAAACAGATACCAATTACAAAATCTATCTACATAATTATTATTTGAATTTGTAGCTTCAAAAAATAAATAGTATGATTTACTTTATAAATTTTCATAACTTTTTGTAATTAAAAATTTTTATTACTTTTATGCGACACTATACGCAAATTTATAAAATAAACACGGAGTGGGTACTCTATGTATTGTTACTCTATGAGTACAACCGTTTGGTCAACTACTAACAGTAGTATAGAATAATTAATAAGGAACAGAAGCTTGGCTCAAACTAATTTGTAAATAAAATTGGTGCTCCCACAACTGAAATACAACAAACATTTAAATATGCCTGATGAAGTTTATTTGCAATAAACGAAAACGGTCGCATGAGACTGATTTATTTTCTATTTCTATGGTTCTACAAAAGTTGTGCTATAAATAAACTATAACAAATTAATTTTTATTCAACAGTAAAGTCACTACGAGACTAGTTTCGACCTCTTTGGGTCTCATCAGTCGTAGGTAGGCTGGTGAATAAAAATTAATTTGTTGTATATCAGTCGTGGGAACACCAATTCATTTATAAATTAGTTTGAACAAAGCTTCTGTTCCCTATTAATTGTTTATACATACTACTGCTAGTAGTTAACCAAAAAGTTGTACTGTCTACTAACAGTTGGTAAATTATACGAATAACTGTGCGCTCGCTCATATTCACCAGCAGCTTGGTCTGGATACCAGACCAGATATTCAGGGTTCGAGCCTACCTACGACTGATGAAACCCATAAAGACGGCGAAACCGGTGTTGTAGTGGCTTTGCTTGTGATAAAAATTATTACAGTTTTATATTTATATATAGATGTGCTACTAATTAGTAGCAAGACTATTTACTTTATATTTTCTAGAAATTTTTCTGTTTTATTGTCTTTCACCTACAAAATGCATAATTCTTTTTTAAACAGATTTTATATTATTCATGTTGTAAAACATTATTTAAACTAACTTTTCATAATATTTGAATATTTTGGTTAACTACCAATTTAGCTACTTGTATGTATAGGTAAGATCAAAGATATTTAAGGGTATTTTTGAGTTGAGGGACACCTTTAAATATTTTGGACAAGGTTTATCTCGATAATACAGAATTTCTACATTTTGTACATAACAGAAAGTAAGTCCGAGTGTGAAACAAAAGGTTAAAATGACACAAAATCCAGGCAAAGATTACTTGATGATTAACCATTATAGCTACGGATAAAGTGGTCGGAAAATTTTACAATAGACGATTTTGTCGTTCACTCCCACACAAATGTCAATCCCATTCATTTCACACATTATCCAATTCATGATCATTTTGTCTCTAGTTTTCATGACCTTGACTTATGTCCTGCTAAACTTTCCATGCTGTCCTATCTATCCTTACTACCTGGATCTGACTATTATCAAGGTTAACATTTAATTCTTCAAAAATCTTTCAGAATCAAAGCAACGAACAACTTATTTAACTGTTAGAAATGGTTCTGAATAAATTTACTCTTTGAAAACTATGGATCCGAAAGCGGATGACTTTTTGTAATTTAAATCTTAGTTAAAATTCCTCTAATTTCAATACAACTATTAATAAGATTTATACATTGGGTTTTTCCAATACAAAACAGTCAGTCAACACTGTCAAAAGTATTTGGCTATTTTATGAATACAAATAAATATCTCTTATGATATTTCCAAGAATTTTTGAATAAAAAGAACGCCAACTTGCGATTAAATTTGGTTTATAAGCGGGAAACAGTTGTTCATGTTGATATAGAGAACGTTATTCTTATTCAAAGTGAAGTTTGACCTTTTGCTCCTAAAATTTTTTGGGTGTATCTATCGTATTTCCTCATTTGTTTCTGGAAAACCCTCTGTCTGCTTCTGACATTTCTCATCGTTGAACATTTTGTCATACAACATATTCTAGCACACAAAAAACACTATGAACACTTCTTTGTATGTTATCGGAATGCAAAACTGAGACTCTGATTTTTTTTATTCAAAACATAAGTTTGGTGTGTTTAGAAATTGATCATTCGAAGCTTTCAATAGAGTACCTATTAATCTCTACCAAAAGATTGGTAATTTGTCATATTTCCACATGATAGTGTGGAAATATGACCATTAAGTTGTTTCCTATAAATATTATAAATCAATCTTTAGAGCTTTCAAAAATTAGTCTCACTCTTCAATTCGATAATTGTTGTTTTATGCCAAAAAAAAGTCATCATTTTTCATATCTTTTTACAACCCTGGTAAAAATGGCGTATAAACTTACTTTTTGAATATAAATACTTATTCACTGCTTATATGTTACTTACGGCTCATGTATAAATAAGACAGCTGTATATTCAATACTTTACGCCACATATATGTCATAGAAGTAGCGTATAAGTAATTTTCACCAGGGAAGCCATTCATGACTGTAAACCATTTAAGTAATATACCGCCTTTGCGAGCCATTTTTATAGCATACCATATTTGTAAACCATTTTATTGGTATACTACTTTTGTAAACCATTTCATTGGTACCAACATTGTAAACCACTATTTAGATCGTGAACTATCTCTAAGTCAACTAAAATTTGTATAAGATAGAATAACATTGTTCTAACTATTGCATAATTTGCTCATTTCTTTTTAATTGTCAATCTTTTTTAAACTTGTTTTTAAAATATTTTTTTGTAAATTTAGGTATGTACAATTCAAATCAATAAATAAATGTTTTAGAGTCACAATTTATTTCTGAAATTATAGGCAAAAATTGATAAGTCCCTAAAACAATTTAAACATGCATTAGCTTCAGTATCGCTTGGTGAGTCGATATTCAAAAAGAGGACGATGACGCCGTAAAACAAAACTACTACAGACAAACTGTCAAATTGTCAAAATGTAAATTGCTAAAAAAAATGCAATATTTTTATTCAGTATTGCATTTTTCTTTAGTGGCACAGCAAGAAAAAAATGTTAAATGGTAAAATACACTACACTTTTAGAGTTACTTTGCTATTGAGCTAATCCAGTGATCTAATCCATTTTGCAATGTGCTATGGCAATATGATAACATTGAAAAACCTGTTAGATATATTATATCTAACAAGTTTTTCAATTTTATCATATATTTATATTGTAGAGAAAATCAAAACAGTAGGAAAATACTTGTGCAAATGTGATGGTTACGGTTGCAGTTGTTAGATTCTATCCATGCCACAGCATACCTAGAAACCAATTAGTTTCGTGATTCTCAATTAAATTCAAAACTAAAAATAAATGAGTATCTCATTACTTAGATGGTCCTATAAGGGGTGACCAACATAATTCGTCTTCCAGAAGTTGGGCACTGAATTCCACAAAGTTACAATAAATCAATTTAATTTACTGGCCACAAATATTATATGGAATGAAATATTTACTGCAGCAAACATTCAAAATAATATCAGTCAAGCCTTCGACAGTACTAACATCATAGTAATGAATGTAATCCAACAAAATGATGTGTAAAAATATAAATATGGCTTCAACATAAAAACAACATCCCTCTAAGATCAAATCAAAACTATATAATCATGTGCATCTTGTTCTACACCTAAGCTGAAGCATGATAAGATGGCCAGTCAAGCTCGGTAATTGAAAGTACCATCTATTAAACCCATAAAACAATCCGGTCAGAAATTAAAAATGTAAAATAGTAAAAACGCAAAACAATAACAATATTTATGTGTACACAACTGTCACTCTCCTCATAATCTAGTCATTATTCAAAATGTAAAAAGATAAATAAGCGCTAGTTGAATTAAAAGGCAGATCAAAATCAACTTTAGAGATGAAGGAATTATTATCTTTATACCAACAATGCATATTCCTTATGTAAGAAATGTAATGGCCATGGTTGATTGAAGAACCAATATGACAAGTATTACGAAAAATATCATAATTGTGATTATTATAAGAAATATTATTAGGAATTTTGGAAAATCGATATTATTATAAGTGATAGAATGTGGTGTAAGAATTTGACAATTATTACAAAATCTATCTTTATTAGTTTGGTGATAAAATGGATCTGTCAATATCCTGAATCTGTTTGATGATGTAATTAAAGTGATTATCACTAGCCGAAAAGGAATAACAATGTATGTAGTTTCAGAAATACCATTAAAATCAATAAAATCAATATTGTTATTACTAATGAACATCTTGCTGAATTGGTTTATAATTAAAACTGTGAAAACTTACTAGCCAGAATTAATTTCAGATATCAACTTTTGGCTACATAATTATGAGTTGTATTTCTCTCCTGATTAATGTTATAATTGTTCGTTTGTTTCCCATGCACTGAATGTTGCCATTAGTACCAACTGTTGCATGTCTTTGTTGTGGGTGGGAGGGGACCCAAGCTAAACATAAAAAACAGGTTGAGATTAGCCCCAAATTCACCGACTGACTGTTCCTTTAATACCAAACCGGTCGATATTAGATCCAATCTTTTTGGTGTGTTATTAGAGAAAATCTCAACTGCTGGTGCCACATAATATGTAGAATGAAATCTTTACAAAACTAGAATCTTGAAAGCCTTCGACAGTACCAATACCATAGAAATGAACATGTTCTAACCAAAAGATGTGTAAAAATATGGCTTCAACATAAGACAACACCTTTTCAAGATCAAATCAAAATTGATAACATGGTCAGTCAAGCTTGGATGATTGAAAGTACTGTCTATAGTTCATCCGAAAATTAAAATTCATAAAACAGTCCGGTCAGAAATGAAAAATAAAATAATGAGAATGCAAAACAATAACAAAAAATAGGGTGCGGGACTTAGGACCCTCAGCAGTGAGTTTAAACCGGTTTTATGTGTACACAACCGTCACTCTTCCCATAATCTAGTTATTATTTAAATATTAAAAAACGAAATAGGCACTCGTTGAATTAGAAAGCAAATCAAAATCAACTTTTGAGATGGTGAAATCATTATATTTATACCAACAAGGCATATTCCTTATGCAAGAAATGTAATGGCCACGGTTGATTGAAGAACCAATATGACAAATAATACAAAAAATATCATAATTGTGGTTATTATAAGATATAAAATTAGGAACAATGACATTAATGCAGTTTTTAGTAAGTCTGCCAGAATGAGTACAGTGCAATCTGCTTAATTGTGGCACATTGGGGAAAGCCATTTTGGCCCAATTAAGCAGACATCACCTTTTTTGACTGCATAAACGAAAAATTGAAAAAGTACATATATCTTTTATTCCATCTGACCCCTCAGTTTGAGCAAACAGATTACAAAATTTAAACTGTTGCTTCAGGCGATGGTTGACTTAGGCAAACCAATAAGTTCAGCACATTTAGGTTGGCTTGTTCCAGGTAGCTGAGATGCAATTTTGTTGAGTACGGCCATTTTTTATCTTTTAAAGAAAGATCTGAATGCTTCTAGCCCAACATTGTTGTAAAATGAATTGTTTTAAAGTGAATCTTGAAATGAAATGCTAGCTCTGTTATATAGAGTAGCTATTATACAGAGAGCAGCTATGTACAATTGTGTTAACTGACTGGTGATTGGCCATTCACGCTGAGAAATTTTATTGATTATTGACTGTTAAGTGCATGAAGGCGGTTACATTCACACTGAGAAATTAAATAGACATTTGTCTGTTAAGTCATGTGCTACCCAACTATGTAGTACACTGGGTTGAACAGCCAACTAGTGAGTGGATAAATTATTATGTCACCACTAATTTGATGATCTCATGCTAATTTTATATATTAAGTGCATTCAAATCAGGAATTATTGCCCCAATTAAATGGATTGTTGCCCCAATAAACCAAATTATTTTTGAAGATTAGATATGTAAATGAATCTGTACTTCAATAAATGCCCCAATAAAGTGGCTGCCCCAATTATCTGGTGCCCTAATTAAGCAGATTACACTGTATTACAAAATCTGTTGATTAAAATTGTTAATATTCTAGGGCAAAGAGAAGCATTTTTAATAAAATATTATTTGTTGTAAAGTTATAAATATTAAGTTACAAAATATAAATTGCTAACCACAAATAAGAATGGCAAAATATTATCAATTGTCATTTTTTAGGTAATGGTAGCAGTTTCAATGACTGCACTTACATGCTTGGTGATTCAACAGCCAACCAGTTTGAAACTTGTGCCTCATTGGCAACTGTTTCTACTGGCAAGGGCAAGACTGTTTTGCCAGTAGTCTGTGCCATAAAGACTGCAATGTCTCTTTTCAACTTGTAGATATGCTGCAGGACATCATGCTTGAGAGCATTGGACCAATCCTTTTGGTTGGCCTGATTTAGCAACAATGGAATGATGACCTAAGAAAAAACCATAGCCAAGTATATTATCAGAAATGAATATTTTGATTTACCAGTAAAATTCCAGCTACAATTTTCAAATCTATGCTAATTTAATTGTAAGTCAAAACTAAATAAATGTTATAAAAATGTCATCTATTAACTAAAACTATTTTTCCTATGGAAAATGTATTAAAAATTCATATTTATGTCTTGATTGCAAAAACAGAAGATCTAAAAGCACTATTGAACAAGTATATAATATAAGTGCACATCAATGCAGATAAAACCTTCTGCATAGTCATGAGCAAGTTACAAACAGGGTCCAAAAAATATAAAAAAAGTTGCAGGTTTCAATTACTAAAGAATATATTTCATAAATGATGGTAGGTGCAAGTTTGAGATCAGGCGAAGAATTGGCAAAGGTAAGAACACATTCTGGAAGTTAGATTACATTAAAAAATGTTATCTCTCTTAAATGATGTTTGCTAAATATTTATGTTAAACCCGAACTATGGAAGTGAGCTCTGAACAATAACAAAATCAGATGTTAGCCATTTCATCACTATTCTTATCAAAATGTGTATCTGCAAATATCATATCTGTAAAAAATGTTGTATCATCTTTAAGTATTGTTGCACCTATAGTTAGGTTAAAGTAAGAAGTAGTTAATAATAGCAGGACTTTAGTTAGAATTATTGCCCTGATTTTTAATTAAAATTTCTAACTTAGTTTTGCTTTCCTGAAACCCACTTAAAATCACTTACAATTTTTGCTAAGAACAACAATTTGTAAGCAGTACAAAACTCTGTAACTTGATCTATTTCAGAATCAGTATCACTATCAATATCAGAATCCATATTTGAGAGGTGTTCAATAATTCTTGCTGCTTCTTTAGCTATATAACATGGCATAGTGGATAATGATAAAAGTTGTCTCAAAATTTAGAATAAGTATATTGATTTTGTTATATGTACTTCTTCAATAAATGAAATTGAATCAAATGTCTTATACAGGATGTGTTTAGAACAGAGTGGGTAGAGTGTACAGCAGTTATAATCATATTGGGTACCTAATAACCTATTTATTTATTCTCTACTTCTCTACACAGGTCTTGCATCAAACCTAAAACTAAAAGCAATAAGTTGTGTGGGAGTTCTAGTTATAAATCAATAGCTAACACATTCATATTTTCAATCAGCACATATCTCAGGTAACTTGACAGCTAGTGTAAAGGAATAGAATGTACATTATGCAGCTTTGATTTGAAAATAAATAGAAAATGAGTTATTGGTCAAATGACTGGCTTGGTAGTTCTGTGGTTAAAATATAATTAATTAATTAAATACTTTTAGTATTTGAGATGTGAACTTACTTGATTGATATAGACATTAAAGTTTTCAAGTACATTTGGATTTATTTCATAATATAATATTTTATTTTTTAATTCTTTGATTGTAATAGTTAACTCAAAAGCATCATTTACATCAATTTTAGCAAAATAAAAAATCTTTGAAATATTTTTCATAATAGAAGGAAATGAATGCATTATGGTTATTGATCCAGCATTGTTCAACAAAATGTATATACTGTTGATATCTCCTTTGGCAAAAAAAGAATTAAATGATTTTTTAGATTCTTCAAGTGCAATGAGTTTCTGCCATTTGTCTGGTCGCAATCGCCAAACACTATTAACAAAATTTTCAAAAAATAATAATCTAGGATCTTCCACAATTTCGTCTTCATCTTTAGCAACAGGCATGATGCAATTTAAAATAAACAGATAAAACCAACAGCAAATGTCATAAATGAAATTGAAACTTCAATTTTAATTTCAGCGGACTTTTAAAAATACAAAAATGTGGTTTAGTATATAAAAAGCATGTTTATTAATATAAAATCATTTGTCTATATGTACTACCGCACAAGCAAAATCAACGTCACTCATGATTTGTATATTTTAGAAAAATAAGCAAATGCATTTCTGTTTAAAATTATCATCAAAATGTTATTTTTGAATTGATATTACTATAGATATAACTTAAAAATTACAATGTAAGAACTAATGTAACTTTATAGTTGTAACTATCATAAATAAAAATATGTAACTTTGAAGACAACACACTAAATAATTATCTGCTTTCTACACCTGGGTTTGTATCCAGATAACGAGAGCAATACTTGGGAATGTAATTTAGCCACAAAAGGACGACAATTTTATTTCATTAGGGGAATCCTGGTAAATGTATAAAAATCAATTTTGACATAAATACACACATTTTCATCCATATTAGTGAATTTTGAAAGACGTATATAGTATACAGTTAACACTAGAATGGCCGATTAGTTTTTTTACCTTGAGCAACAATTGCTGTCGTAAGACAACAACTTATTAAAAGCTACTTTCAGTGAACCGATTTGACTGAAATTAGGAATTCAACTAATGTGTTATATTTTAGGGTAAGACACCGTGTCTCATTTTAATCTTGCCACCAGTATTATTTGATAGATATATTAGGAGGAACCAGAGCTCTGTAGATCTATTAGGTATATGTATAATACTTATAGAATTTTAAAAGTTATAGGTGAGATCCAATTACAAGACTTTAACCATTTCAAGTTGTGGATCCGGATCGATAGCAGTTGAAAATGTATGAGTTGTATAATTATATCTATGTCGATATACAGCATAACATTCCATTTTCAAGCACTTGCATACATATAGGGATGCATGTCCTGTATAATATGCTTCGAAAGAGAATTCCACTGTCGCTGTAAAACAAACAAATTTACCTTTCTATGAAATATTTCATTATAGAAAATGGGGTATGGTTAGAGGTTGCTTAGTTGGTTCCAACGTTTTCATAGAAGTAGAATTCGCTATCTATTTGGAAGGGTTAGGTCTCTACGACCTTAGAAATCTTTTTTTGGTGTCTCGATTATGATGCCTCAAAATCTGGGAAAACTATAAAGATTTATGGTATACCGGCGGGTCCTAGGAAACCAACTGTATTTGGGGGGAATACTGATAGACAATACTTTATTAAGCTTCATTTCTGTAATTGATTAAGGATTTTCTGTTTACAAATAAAACTATATGACCTATGCCTAGATAGAATGAGAAAAAACGTGAAAGCTAACAATCTGTAACATCGCTAGAGCGCCTTTGCATGATCATTTTTTTGTAGGAAAACGTAGATCGCTTTTGGAATACTCTCTATGTACAGCCCGCTCATTAAAAACGCTGCACATTTTATGTTATTTTAAACAGACACTGTGAGAAAAGTATATGACCAACAAAGTTAACATTTTCATACGATCTTCAAGTATGTCATTGGATAGTTGTGTAAAATTTGTAACTTTGTTGAAAGTATACTTTTCTCACAGTGACTGTTAAAAATAATATTATAAAATGTGAAAATCTTAGGGTGTTGCGTTTGTAATTAGCCGAGGTGTATCAGTTACAGGCCCAGCAGCCAGTAAATAGTCTGCAGCTCCTGAGCCACACCAACCATTTCTAATAAAAGAGCTTTCTATTCATCAATTTTTACCGCCTACCTTATGGACCAATATCAACTAAGCCTTTTACCATCTAGTGAGAACACACACAGGCAAGCCTAAATTATTTGTACCATACCTACCAATTATGATATATCGACGTAATTGATTATACCTAAATTAAAATTTATAAAAATTTAGGTAGGAAGGTAGGGAGGGATGTGTAACGCGGTTGGTCCAGTACTTATTCTACAGTTCTAGGAAATAGGTACCTAGGTAACTAATATTTTAAATCCTAGTTATATAACAGCAAATATCTGAATGTCAATATAATTTTTGAAAGTTAAGCACTGAATTGTTAGCTATAAATATTGTTTTCAAATGTGTTTTTTTTACTATAAACACATTTCTGTACTTAACAATCACAAAAGAAATAGACTTTTTTTGTATGTGGTAAAGCCCCCATAAGAATTTGTGACTAACCAATTTACAGTTGCTAAATGCAATAAATTCAAAACATCAATTGCCCAGGTATTTGCGCAACGTCTATTGTTAGCTGTTTTAATAGCCATTACCTACCTATCCTAGGGGATGCAGAGAATTAAAAGTAAAAATAATCTTTGCAAATGAATTTGTCTTCAAAATATAAACACAAAATATCACATCACTAATAGAAATATACAAATGTCAACAATAATTCGTATAATGGTAAGTACACGAGAATTTAGCCATGATTCATTATTCAGAATTAAAAATATCCATGAATTATAATAACACTCAAAGTGGTGCATTATTTTCCGTTTTAGAAAATCGATAATTTCACTAGTTTATTTCACTTTCTTTCAATATTTATTGAAAGTAAGTTATTTATTCGTAGTTTGATGCGGTAGTGCAGTTTTCTATTTTACCACTAGCCAAAAATACAATATCAAACGACCCCCATCTAACGCTAATTAATTCATTTATCTAAGATATCACAAAATATATGACATTTGCTGATGATGATGACGTCATGCTCATTGCCGAGCATCGACCGACCCATTTGAAATGATTTGCCAAGCTTCGCTATAGAGTTTACTAAATCTTAGGCCAAAAATGGCAAAAATACGTTAGCTTTAGTCACAAAAATAATAAGTTGAATGACTCGATACAAGGCAGGTATATATATACAATAGCAGTGAACAATACATATGAAACTAGTTGCAGAAGGTCATGATGATTGGGAACGCTTCAAAACTTCAACAACGGTGATTGCTCAGGAAATATTGCCAAAACGGTGATGCACAAGTCAAACATAAATCGATTTCAAATGAGATTTTGGAACCAATGGAACAAAGACGTCTAATGAAAGGAAACAGATTCATAGTGAAAACTCGTAGTTATTAAAAACTCGAACGCAAAAACTCGTATTTAATAAATGGTATTCATAAAATCGTAATTAACTCTAACCCTTGACCCTAACCCTAGCTCTTACCCAAATCCAATAAACTAAAAGTGTTTAATATACGAGTTTTTAAAAACTACGGTTGTTTGCCTGACACCCTGAAGAAGCATACACTCGACTATAGACAAGAAAGTAAAGAGGCAAGGCAGAGAAGCAAATCAGGCATGGCTAGAAGATCAATGTCAACAAATTGAGAATATACATAAGTCATATTGACACAGCAACTATAGGCTGATTCGTAATTAATGTCCGTTTTTTAGTTATTTTGAAACTAGGTACATGTTTACCTCGATGTATACTGCTGATAACAGTTTAGTCATTCGTATGTTGGTGACACTCGCACTGGTTTATCTTATTCAATGATCCAATAAATTCTCAATGATGATTTGCGCAATAGATGGATTCCTCACCTTCTCTCTGTTTCATGACAATGCGCGGCTATATATACAGCTCATTCAACGACTGAATTTCTTGCATCAAAGAATGTCAAACTGATCCGTCAGCTATCATATTCTCCGGACACAAAAATATGTGACAGGTTTATCTCTCCC
>JAUYWI010085397.1:0-12769 GCA_034780595.1 Parotoplana pacifica
CTCCAAATCCACATTTCTAGTGCTTCAATTTTCTTCTTATCTTTTTCTTGCAATGTCCAGGTTTCTGCTCCATATAGCGCTATATACTCCATACAATTGTCTTCACGATTTCTTCTTGCACAATGGTCACTAAAATCTATATTTTTAAAAGCTGAAATAGTGACATCTTTGCACTAATGTGAATCAAATATCTATTTAACAATTTCATCATTTTTTTACTTCTGATTTTTGTTCCCGTGTAAACAAACCATTATGCCAAAACAACTTGTAATCTTAGTAGGGTCTTAGCAAAGAGACGTAAGCTTGGCAAGAAAAATTAGTCAATTATGCAAAATTTTCTCAAAAATCAGTTGGGGCGTTTTTGAGCAATTTGAGAATATGTGTTAAATGGGGTCATCTCAGCACACACCCCCGGTCTCTCCCCAACTCTACGAAGAATTTATTTCTAATGACTGTACTTTATCTTCATTACCGTATTTGGAAGGGAATTGCGTCAGAAATACAAATTGATAATCAGAATTTCTTGTCTTTTAGCGGAGTCTCCCGTCAACGCTATAAATGTCAGTCCCCGCCCAGATGAGGAGCACGGCCCCAATTCGCCAGACATAACTGCTTCCACTGCAGAAGAAGCTTCTGCGAACGCAACTCCAACTGTGGACCTGGATCATGCCAATAACACTGTCAACTTTCGGGGCACCAATTCCGGGTTCACATTTCCTTCGCAGATCAATTAAATGCGGCAAGACGAGGCCAGGCGAGGATGGGGCCTGTTCTGTGTGTGTGATCTTTACAACACTTGCCTGGACACATGAGCGCCTAACTTCCGTTACTTAAAATTATACGGAAACTTTCTCTCCGAAAATTAAAAATTATTGTATTTTAATTATTCAGCCGTAAAACAAATATTCATTTTTATAAGTACATTGTACTGTGAAAAATAATTGGAATTGTTAGTCATTCCAAATCAAATAGGCCTGTGGCATGTCATTTTAGATTTAAAGTCCTTATTTGTGTATTATATCTTACGAGTATTTACGAGTATGGCAAGTCTGAAGTTGCACAGCTAGGAGATTTAGAACAAAATAGGTCATTCCTATGCGCTGAAAATATCGGTGATTCACTTCAAATGGATGTCAAAAATATCAGAAACATTTTCTTAAAGTTTTGAAATTTATTTGGTTAATCGAAACTATTATTTTTGATTCTATTTATCTTGATGCTATCCACAATTTCTGCTGACATATAAAACTATAAATAGCATCAAAACTAAAAATATCAAAACATTTAGTTTGAATTAACCAAATATATAGTTTGAAACTTCACAAAATATTTTTAATACTTTTAGACATTGAATCGAAGGAAAATTTTTACCAAACTTTTTCATCATAAGAAAAGTGGCCCATTTGAATGACCATAGAATTTAAAAATCTTAATTCTGCAACTTCAGACTTCCCTTTCTGAGCTTCTATTCAGATATATACTATGTTAAAAAACTATCAAAACTTTGGGATTTTCTTGGCTTCCGAACAACTACAATGTTTTAGAAGTAATTGCCTGATTTTTATCGCTGATGTGGGAAACCTGTTCAGGCTGTATAACTCAAATTAACATGACTGAGCGTAGTGTTTGTAAAATTTGTTGGTCACTTTATATTTTATGGGTTTTTCCTTATAGGTTCCAGTCTCAAAATCACTGCTTCTCGGGGTTTTCAATGGGTCTGATACCTTGCAAGTGTTCTACCAGACTAACTAAACGTCTTAAAACATCCTGAATATTACCCCGAAGTGGTGAATACTATTTGCTATGTCTTAAAGGCAGATTTTTTATGTTCATCCAATTAATTGGCCTAGAGGTAAGTAACCAAATTGATATTTGATGATGTTATAAGTACAGGGTGTATCAAAGAGACGTATACAGTAGGTTACAATTTGGTTGACTTAGATACCTCACGAAAAGCTAAATATGCCTCAGAAATGGATTTTCCAAAAGCTAAAAATAGATAGAAATGTGTAAATATCTTTTTGATTTCTGGTCGTACGTTCACTGGAAATGGGTTTTTATAAATAATAGTTGTATTGTTTTTGTCAATACAATTTTGACGTAAGATAACGACATATTTTCAAATTCTTGTACCTAACCACAGCAAATCAATACGATTATTGATCATTCAATTTGTATGAACAAGTACCGTTGGGTAAGAGATAGGAATTAACATTTTTTGATACTATCTATTTGAAAGTGTCTCCAATCAGGATTTTTTAGGAATTTTAGTATGTCGTGTAGAAAGCTTGTGAGATATGAAAACCGTTGCTAAACTCTGTTATGCAATTTGTTTTGAGGTTGCATCTTATTATACCGCAGATTCATCACTGGCCCAAAAATTAACTGATAGAAGAATACAAATTATTTGTTTTTGCTATTTCAATTTTAAATCAATATTACAATAAAAGTAATAGAAATTTATAAAAATTGACGATTAGGTATAAGGTATTGATTAGCCTAATTCACTTAAATGGCTCTAAAATCTAAATTTAAAAAATCAGTTTGCTCATAGTTGATAATGATTCTTGAATACAATAAAAATATTGTAGGGTTTTAGATATGAAAACCGCCAAAATTGATTATTTTTATAATTATGTTAGATTATAAGCTAATATAAACCACTGTCATAACATTATAGAATGAATTTCAGATTGTTTATATAGATTTTATGTTGAATTCAATTCCTAAAAATAGATTTTATAAATAAATCCATTTTCAATGAAGATATCGGTCCAGGTTTTTGGGGCCTCATATCTTCTGATATGAAGCTGTGATATTTTAGGCACTTGACATACTTTAGCAGAACTAAATTTGAAGATAAAATAAATTTTACATTAAAGAAATCTACAAGAGGATTTAGTTGCACTGATGCGAAATTTCATGCCAAATACTTAAATCGTATTTGAGCAGTTTACAAATTTTGTCGCGACTTGTTTATTCAAAAATTCCAAAGATTTCTACAGAGTTTAGAAACTTCAAATAAGAAGACATACTAAACCAGACTATATAGATCAGGTCAAAGAATTTAATCTTCGATAAAAAGCGAGAACCGCTGAATAAATTAAGAGACTATATTTGCGACCACAGGACTTAAGCCCTCGCTAAACAAAATATGGGTCCCTAAGCTTTTGATAGTTTTATGTATTTCTTATTACCAAATTTGAATGTTTTGTTTATACATAAGTAACATTCCCCCTCCCCCTAAATTTTTCATACTTCTCATCTATCAACTGGGCTGATATTTGGTCATATGCAGGGAATTCTACTATAGATATCCCCGGTCATATGAAACATAATATGTAATACATATTGTTTTCCTGAAATTGACAAGTTAAACTTTTCCATACGAGAATATCTATCGCTCCGAGAGAGCGAAGCGATCGAGGTGAAATATTCAAGTAAGAGAAAGGTGAAATTTTAATGAAGGAACGTAATTTTTTCTATGTTTTGAAATTTTAGTACAAAAATTAACTATACAAAACGCAACCTTTAAATATGTTGAAACTCAATATATCAAAAAAATGTCAAGCCTGTCCTTTAGTTGGGCTATCTCCAAAGAAACTGCTACAGAGTCAAAAAGCATTAATGTATCAAACTGTTCAAATATTGTTATTTTATTTTTAAGATTGGATCAGCGATCTAATTTATGTGTATGTTTTTTTTACTTTTTATATAAATAATATGATTATAACCGATTATAATTGCGTTTTAATATCGCTTTTTATACCTATTTATATTTAATTGTGTTTTTTTTATTGATTTCGGTAAATAAAGCTATGAGTACTAAAGTTGTTTAGTCTGATTTATTAATAAAAATGTACTGAAAAGTGGTTTATGCATTTAAAAAAAATTAGTACGGAAAAGTAAAAATGTGAAAAGTTGTACAGAAATGTAGAACGTTTCAATAGATATAATTTCAGGAAATATTCACTTTCCCATCTAGAAAAAAATTATCTTAATTTCCAAAATAAGATCTGTTTAAAAACTGGAACCTGATTCTTCCCTCAAGCGTTTGAGGCTCCCTTACTCAAGAGGGCTTCTTTAAACTGACAGGGGAAAATTCCTTTTAAATTGGAGGAGTTCCTTGAGTGAGGCAACCTTGAAAACTTTAAGAAGGATGTTGAGCCAATCAGTTCGGTTTTTCTTTTAACACTTCTCCCAGGTTTTTAACGTTGGTTCAATCTTTTAGATCATTGCCCTAAGTTCTTTGTCTTTGGGCCATCAATTAGACCTTCTAATACCAGATGTACAATATTACTATTACTGCCTATCTGTCCAGCAAAAAATTAAGTTTTCTTTAGCCAAATCAACCCGTCCAAACCGCATTATTGGCTTTCAGTATTTCCTTTACTCTTTCATTAGTGATATGTTTTGTATACTTGGTTTTCAGCATATTCCTATGGCACGAAAGGGATTTATCTTGGTCCAGGTTTAACTTCCATAAGATAGTACTAAATAGCACTGAAGGTGGCGTTTTTTCAATGGAGTTAAAATATCTATCCGTAGGATTTCTTTACAGTTCCAGAATGCGGATTTTGCCATGCTGATTCATTTTTTACAGCAGTTAGACAATTCATATCTATATCAAGTGTGTTACGCTGCCATATTTCCGAACCTGTTCCAGCTGCTCAACATCTATCAAATTTCTTACTTTTATCCACAGTCATTTCTTTTGTTTCCTTGGTATTTAAACTTATTCAATATTCTGTACACTTCTGAATTTTTGTCAATCAGTCAGTAGCATAGTAAGTTGCTCTGTGTATGGGCTGGATTTGTAGGACACAAACTAGCCTTTAGAAGGTCATATATTAAAAACTACATCACCTATTTAAATGCAGTCTATAAAGCATAAGTAGATTTTTGCCGGTTGCTATAGAACTTTTGAGAATAGATCTGATGTTTGCTATCATATCTCTCGTCCCTCTACCTTTTGAGAACCGGCTTGGACTTCTGGCAGTTCTCTGTGCAAATCGTATTCTATTCTTTTTAGCAGCACTTTGCTAGCATTGGTTATGTAATTAGAGCAAATTTTTATCAACTTATAAAAAAAGAGGCATATAAATACTTGTTTTTTAATCATTTTGGCCAAATCTTTTGATTCCAAACACATAGTTGTTAAAGATCTTCACTGCTTTTTTCTTTTCCTTCTTTTAAAAGCTCAGTGGGCATTTTGTTTTTTACAGGTGATTTTTTGTTCGACAGGCTTGAGAGTGCATGAATGACTTCTGATTCCAAAATGTCTGATTCATCATCATAAGTGTCTTTTCGAGGGTATCTGGAATTATTTCATCTTGTTTGTACAGCTCCTGTGAATTATTCTTTCTATCGATTTGCTGCGCAGTGTACCACAAATTAACTAAAGGTTTGTTTGTGATATTTTAAATTTCTTGAAACAAATCTATGTTTTTTCCGATCTGGTTAAGCATTTCAATTTCTTCACGTTTTTTTGTAGAAAGGCTTCTTTGTCTTGTCTTGCTCTCCTGCAGAAGGCTTAAAATTGCAAAACAATGCGCGAAATAATGAGGAGATATATTATATCTCCTCATTAGTTCGCGAATTGTTTTGCAATTTTAAGTGCTTCAGTAGATAAATCAGTTGTTTACTCTTTTCTTGTGAACTCTTAAAATTGTTTCTTCTACAATCCTTTTTGTTTCGTATTTATTTTTTCCCAGTGGTTAATAAGGTCTGTGACATATTCAGTTCGAAATCATCAAATTTTTCAATATTGTACCACCTGGGTTCTATCTTAGGTTTGACAACTTTGCAACTTGAATTTTGTTTCTATTCTAGAAGATTATGGTCTGAACTACAATCAGCGCCTGAAACAGTCTTCATTTGTTTAACAGAGCTAGAGCATCTGTTTTCGCACATAAAGAAGTCAATTCAATGGCTTACTGAACATCTTTAAAGAAAGTTTTAATCCATTCCTCTTCTGCAGCTGATGCATGTGCATATGCTTGGATACAGGTAATATTTATTGTGTTACTTCGAAAACGAAAGGAGATAAATCTAGCACTGACTGGATTGAACCCAAGCACTCCTTTCCATGTTGCAGATGAATGCAACCCCATTTCTCTTTTGCTTCTCATTTCCAAAATCTCCGGAGTTGAAATGCTCTAATCCGCTCCATCATATTTCACTTATTCCTAAGATATTTATGTACTTTGTTTCTGTTCATTTCAGACTTGATAACATCAAATCTTCCTTCATACATACTTCTTACATTACATGTCCCAATTTCCCCTGTTTTTCTAACTTTCAACATTTAGTTTTACTTTCCATCACACACATCAGTTGCTCAACTTCTTACTAGGAATTGAGGCTTTGATTCAACAACGTCATTTCGTATGCAAATACTTCAAATACCCATCTGCTCTTCCCCAGTAACTAATAGGCAGCCCTCCGACCTGGGTGTCTCATCTTCCGGCTCCATATTGTTTAAATGGTTGGTTGTGTTTTGCATGATATTGTAGTGGGAGAGGTAATGAAGTGAATTCCCGTTGTATTCTTCATCGCAGAAAAAGTTGGCCAGAATCAGGATCTTTAAACTTTTCTCTGCTCTCCTGGAACCGTCGTTGACCATACCGTTTGGTTTATAGGCCAAATCTCCGGTACTGCACTGCTGCTTTACAGTGCAAGTTCAAGTTTGTTTATAGGTGATTTGCACACACCTCATCACAGAACCGTCATTGAGAAAATTGGCATTTCAATGGTCCAACTATGCCACTAATTGGATAACTATTCCGTATTAGCTTTGCTGCTGTTGGTCCACGACTGCTTAATCAATATATTCGTAGCTATTCTTCATATCTCAGAGAGTATTCTAACATCCGCCACCCTTGGATGCGCCCCTTTTCGCAGTTACAGGTCTGCGTCGCTGGGAAAATTAATTCTCAAGTGCATACTTTAAATTATTTTTATAAAATTTTATAGCTAACAAAGTGAGTATATTCATTATACCTATGCTGGACTTTCTCAGCTCAAAATTCTTAAATATATTTTTAATTCAAGTATTGAAATACCTAGTAACCTAATAATATCTAGTTAGAGCTATACCAACCTAAACACCATAGCTAACCATATTTAAATTTACTAATTTGAAAAATGTAATTTGTTTTGGGAGAGCTAACCTTATTAGGTCTTTTTTAATCAATCTTATATAATAATATGAAATTTGAGACTTTAAATATGCATTAACGAATATTAAGGCGGGTAGAGTAAGCCACTCGTTGCAAAATAGTCCATTGTTATATTTTTCAGTTATTTTTAAGATTATACAATGTAAGTAAATGTATTTATATTATCTCGTCTGCATTTAGCATATAGAAACATTTTTTTATTTTAAAGTTTTATTGTAGATATCAGTTTTACGAATTTAATAAATAGTGAATAGTTTTCTGTTATTTAGCGCTCCTGACCTGAAGACATTTTTATTGTTTGAAGAGTACAGGACATCTCGTTTACGATCACAGTTTTCTACATAAAAATACATTTTATCTTAGGATTATTCCTAGAGAGGTCGCCATCTTTTGGATTTTACAAAAAATGGAGTTGGCCTACAGGATGCAGGTCCAAAACATACTAAACTAAGTAAACAAATATCACATACAGTTAATTTCCCATAGTAACACTGTTTTATTATATTATGTCAATTATTGCCTTATATAAATATAAATAATAAAGTTGAATGTTAACCCATTGTGATTTTAGTATCTAACTTTCAGTTTCAATCAGTTGAGAGTCTTACCTATCTGTTTCTACTCTGGTTCCCAATCCTTGTTCAGACTTCAGCACATACTTATTATGGAAATGTATACTTATTCATATTTAACTTGCTTAACTAAATAAACTTATTATTATTGTGTTCCTATACTGTACACTGCAAGGGTAGATACACTTTTTTTATTTTGAGTGGATGCCTGACTACACAGTACTACACTTACAGCTATATAATTTTTGAATCATTTGACCAATTTCAATAAAATAAAATGATCTAAACTCAGGAGTGTATATGATCAAATGTAGCTTTCTGACAAACAATTTTATTTAAATAAATTAATATATTATTAATTAAAACAAAAAATAATAGTCCTTAATTTAACTAGGTCCTTAGAAAATACTTAAAGGGTCCTTAAACAATGTTGAATATTTTTTTCTTATGTTAGTGAAGAAAATATGCAGAATTAATACCCATGGGCATGGTTACTATTTAATACAAGAAAATTCAATGTGGTTGTTATTTAAGAGCAGTCACTATTTTTTGTTCATGCAAAAGTCTATAAGAAAGAAGGTGTTACAGTTGCAATCTGTGAGGTTGCTTTTCAATTGAAAATGCCTACATATGATATAGATAGGGTCATGAATAAGTATACCTAATAGTGGCCACTGTAGTTATGATACCATATCTATCAGTAGGCTGTTTGCAGGTGCAGTCTCAATTGTCAGATGGTGACTTTAAACTATGATTTTAATTAAAGAGCAGTTACAAATACAGTAATCAGAGTTGCTAGTGGCTGCATCATTTGCTAGGAGAAAATATGTGGAGCATCTTGAACAGAAAAAGGAAGATGTTGACCTCTCTAAGAAGCAAAGATTAGCAAAAACAGCTAAAGAAGACATTACTCTTATAGAACACCTAAAGTAATTCAATATCATACTCATGTTTAAATCATAAAATTAGAAAGATTTACTGATTATTTTATAGTATAATTGGTATTCCAGTCTGTCTTTTCAATAATTGACTGTTTTTTATATACAAAATGCTGTTTTTATTGGGCAGCCTGTACATTTAAATTTGTGATATCTATATTTTCAGCAGTACCTCTGTTGTCCTCTTTTTTTAAAGAATCATCTAATTCCTCTGTTTTCATAATTGTAAGAAATTTTTTTATTGGATTTTTGAATATTCTATCAAATATGCAGTTGTCTTTTTCTATTGGATCCATCCAGATGATCCCAAATCAAGTACTTTTATTTAAATTGATGGAACTGGATATTATTGACCATAACATTCAAAATGAAATGGATGATTGCAAGATCCATAATGTAAGATGCTACAAACAAGATCCAGACTGCTATACAAAACAATGATATCAGACATATTGGAGTTGCCCAAGCAATGCTTCAAAGTCTCAATAATAATACAAATTTAAGAAAAGTAAGATTTAACTCACAAAAGTTTTTAAACTGGCTCAGATCTAGGATTATTGAAAGGAGGGGGTACTAATATTAGATGGGCATATAAAAATGTTCAGTTGGCACTAATTTTTTAGGCACACCAAAAATAAAACACTGTGGACAGGGTTAATCAATTGGTACTTATATCAATCATGCTATTAGTTCATTTATGAGTAGTATATGCAATCTAATAAATCATATGAATTTTATTTTAGAAGAAATCACTAATAAGTTATATGTTGCAGTCAATACACAACAAAAACTTCTGAACATAAATAATATGTGACCAATAAACACACAACAATATTTAACATATTGGCTGTACTGTTATGGAAGAAGTCATTGTAGAAGTCCAGTTATTGTCTGATTTCAACCAAAAGCAGTGTCAGGTGACTCCCCTTCCTAATGGCAACCAAGGTGTAGATTGCAGGCTTTGTTTGGGTTTCACTACTTACTCATTAGTAAAAATTATGAAATTAAAATGATTAAAATATAAATTGCAAAATACCACCAATAAAAGATAAAAAGAATAGTGCACTGTACACCCCATTGGATGGAAACATCAGCTTGATTGAAATTTCTACTTTATTTGCTTATTTAATCATTTATAAAACACAAATGAATTGATTTTTATTTTGCTTTAAAAATTAGTGTGCTATTTATACAAGGCTAAATTCAATAGTTCTACAAATGAATATTTAAAGAAAAATAGTCACTGTTGACATTTTCATCTAATGGGGTGTATAATGTTAAAATTTGAATTGTGGTTTACTATACCACTTTTTGAGGGGTATACCAAAAGTAATGAGACTGGCTTCATAACTTTTTTTATCTTTAGATAAATCATTATGAAAATACAGCTATATTATGGAACAAACTACCACAAAATTATAAAACATGAAAAAAGCAGAAAATTAGTAATAATTTTAAAGTATTTATATTTAATATACAAATTTGTTGCTACGTATTATTCATTTATTTTTTCCTAACTTTATCACAAATTCTTTTGCACTTTTACTTGATTTTATTACTATGCCATCAAACAACCTTATATTCCAAGTATGTATTTTGTAAATTAACATGCATTTTAATACAAGTGAAAATCCAGATCAGTCATTGTACTGTTTTTTTATCCCTAGGGGAAATATAATTTTTGTACAAACATGTGCATTTTTTAAATATTTCCCTAAATAAACTATTATTATTAAGTTATATGTATGCTGAAAGTGAAGAATTTTGTTGTAGACTGATGAAGGAGTCCCACATGAATGGACCCTTGATTCCTTCATCTATGGGTTGAAGTTAAGTTACCAATTCTCATCTACAGTGATGCTTCATCTAGATTATTTCAAGCAAACATTCAATAATGACATTTATGTCCCTGTCTTTTTCCTATTTCTTAAAAATCATATTGTATTTGTTCATCCAATAACTTACAGTATTACATTCTGTTTCTGTTATATACATTTTTTAATACCATGGTTCTACATTCTTGAGAATTATTATTTTTATAAAACATAGTTATGGTATTTTTGTCAAAATTGTATTTGTAATTTATGTCCATATAAAAATATATCTATCTACAGTTGTTCTGTCAATTCTATGGCATCCACTTTCTCCATCCTTCTCGGTTTACTGCCCAGTCCTTCAATTCTCTATAGGTATTTGGTTTGAATTCTTCTCCTTGGTTTTCCTCTTCCATATTTTTCTAGAAATTGATCTTCCAGAATTGCTTTGACCATTCCTTCTCCATGTATTATATTACCAATCCTGTTCTTCTGATTATTGTTTCCATCAAGCTGCATTTTCTTTGATTTGTTGGAGTAATTCTTGATTTGCTTTCATGTCTTTCAATGTTTTCTGTTGCATTCTTCTCCAAATCTACAATTCTAACGCCTCAATTTTCTTCTTGTCTTTTTCTTGCAATGTCCAGGTTTCCACTCCATATTCTGCTGTACTCCAAATAATTGTCTTTGTGATTTACTTCTTAGTTTCTGGTTGTAATGTTTTTGTTAGTAATTCTCTTTTTCTTATAAATGCCATTTTAGCAATTGCAATCCTTGCACAGATTTCATTACTGCACCTTCCATCCAATGTTATAATTGCTCCAAGGTATTTAAAGGTTTTGATTTGTTCAACTTGTTGATTGTTAAGTGTAATGTTCTTTTGATTCAGCCCATTTCTTGAAACTCCCATTACCTTTGTCTTCTTTATGTTTATCTTCATGTTGAAATCCTTTGTTTTTCTATTTAAGCTGTCTACAAGGTTTTGTAGTCCTTCTTCTGAGTCTGCTATCATTGCTTGACAAATATAGCATGCTATTTTTATTATATTTAAGTATTGCATCAAAAGAATGTAATGCCATAAATTATAGGCAAATGGAATGAATTACATTTTTTAAAGATAGGTATTTAACATAGCAATGGCAGCCACAATATCAAGTTAAATGGAAAAAACATAGTCCTGATCATGACTTCTTGTTGAAACTGAAAGTTGAGGAATTTATAGTGTAAAATTTTTTTTTAAACAATGACCAGTTAGTTTGTCCTGAGGTTTAATCTGAATGACCTCATATTTTTTTAGATAGGTAGGATATGAATATTTGCTCTATCAAAAGCTTTTGTAAGCTCTAGAGTTGTAGTGAGTATTCTGTAAGGTGGTGTGGTTTGGTTGAAGCCAGCAGCTATTACACGGGATAAGTTTTATAGGGCTGTTGTAGTTGAGTGGTTTGGTTTGAATCCATGTTGATTAGGTGGGGTTGGCTTATGTTTTTGGAGAATGATTGGATCAGTTTTTCAATAAGTATTTTTGGCAATCAGTGAAAGTAGTGAGCTAGGTCTGTATGATGTGCTGAGTGTTGGATCTTTATTTGGTTTGAGTTGGGATTTTTCCATATTTGTGGTGTGCAGTTGGTTGTGATAGATTTGTTTATGATGTTAGTGATAAATTATGTTGCTAGTGGTCCAATTGTTTTATATGAATCATGGATATATTGTTTGATGGCAGATGTTAACATTTCATTGGTGAATAGAGGAATGCTTTGAGTGGGTAATTTGTTAACTTTACATGATTTTGGTATTTGAAAGTTGGCAAGTTCTTTGTTTAATTGTTTTACAATATTATTGTCATTGATTTCTGTTTTGTTGTTTTTGAAGGTGATTGAAGTATTTGGATATTTTTGTGGGGAGTTGTTATTAATATGTTTTATGGTGTTCCAAAAACTTTTTGATGCTGATCTGTAATCCAATGTACTGACATTGTTATGCCAATCAAGCATAAACACCTACTTCCCCCAGAAACATCACTTGACCTAGATGATAATACCTACAAACAAACAATTCAAACAAATGTAGTTTCAGTTGCAATTCAATATCTTCTGTATAATCCAATTCTCAACACTCCTCCTAGCATTAGTGAACAGTAACAAGACCTCTCGAGACAACACAGAACAACACTTGCACAGCTACGCAGCTACTCTTGTCATTTACTCAACCAATTCCAAAATAAAATAAATCCCAATATAGCTAACATATGTCCATCATGCAAGCAA
>JAUYWI010085408.1:0-12768 GCA_034780595.1 Parotoplana pacifica
TGCCTCTCTCCACTCTGCTGACTCTCCCGTCGTTCAATACCATCCATCTCCTCTCATCCACCACCTCCATCAGTTTCTCTCCTCTGGCATCCTGTCTCTCGCTGTTGTCCCAAAGCTCATTGTGGGCATTAAAGTCGCCCCCTATCATCCACTTCGTCCCTCCTTCTCCAGGTAACCGCCTCAGATCTTCCAGCTCCACACTCCCTCTCCCTTCCGGTGGAATATACACGTTCAAGAACGTGTATCTTTCAGTTTCTCCGCCAAAGACCTCTACCCCCTGCACCTCCACCTTACTCTTCTCTCTCCATTTCGGCATTCTTAAGCTCTGGTACTTCAGCTCCTTCCTTACCAGGGTGATCAAACCTCCACCTCTGCCTGTTCCCCCTCCTTCACTTCTTTTCCTGTCCTTACTAGTCGCTGTTGCAGCCTACTGTCCACACAAGCCAGGCTATTTTAATATGCTATTCTAAGTCAATCATATGGATACCGGGGACTTCAATTTACCAAAATCAGACTGGAACAATCAATAAATTCACCGTCACCAAAATGTCTTTGCTGTAAACAGAACCTTCCTAATCAGGTTCAAATTAAACCAACTCAAAACAATGCCAACCTCGATCTGTTCCTCACTAACCACCCTTCACTAATTGCAACCAAATCATCCCAGGACTTGTAAGTGCCTCTAGACGTAAGTCTATCAAGCGTAAACGCTAAAGGCATTATCTTCATTTCTCATTGAGTCTTAAAACACCTACACATGGCTAAATGTTTTTTGGTGAAACATTAAAGATAAATTGATATTTGTTCTTTAAACAAATGTCCCATCTAAAATCGTATCCAACAAGTTGCATCTAGCTTGAATTAATGGTACATCAAACAAGAAAATCTCAAATTTACGAACTTGATGACGTCATAAAGTCGCTTGCTACAACTCAGTTTTAATTCTTTCTTATTTGCCAAAGCTCAGCTAGCCAATTAATGTGTTTAAGAGTAATAATAAAAAACAGATATACTTTGATAAAAATATACTACTTATCTATATTACTCGCAAGTGTATCATTATTTATCTGTAAAAGTAAATGGAATTATAGATATCTTATACTTGAGTAATTTATTCAAATTTAGCTATATATAGGGGCTTTGGACAATTTTATCCCATTTGGGAACATGAAATTTCAAAGTTATCTCAAAGACGAACGGAACAATATTTTTCTTGTATATTTAGCACACACGTGGTCTATTATTAGCCCTTTCTACAAACTAAAGGAAAATTAAAAATACAAATTATTTTTATCATACTAGCTGTTACAAAGTTTCCAATTTAGCGACACCAAATTTAACCAACTTTGAATAATACTTTTTTTATGTTAACATATTTTTTTTCATTAAAAAATATGTTTTCGAAAGCTTGGAAGTAAATCTATAATATTATAAAATTTTATGAGATTTGAGAAAGATTTGAAAAAGCGGCACTATTTAGAAAACTATGTTCCCAAATGGGAACAATGGGCAGAAATGGGTTAATATTGATATGGAAATATGTATGTGTCAAGTTTCATTAAAATCGGTTAAAATTTAGGTATCATTATCTGTGATAAAGAAAGAAAGAAGGAAGAAACAATTTTAGAAAAATGGCAAACCTTAAGCATTCTAATTCGAAAACCACGGATTCGATTTATGTATTAAATTTGCACATGTTGTCAACATGGCAAAGTTTAGTGTATTGACTGAATTTGGATATTCTGGGTTTTAAATGTTTTAGTTAGAGATGTCCAAAATTTGATCCATTTTCAAAAATCCTATAATATTCTGGCAAGGCTTGTCAGCCATAGAGCTAACGTACGGCCTTTTGATATAGGTCTAGATACAGAAATGTCAATAAAGATCACCAGTAAACTTTAGATATGGAAAAAAATAAATTGTCATAAGAAGGAGCACTCATAAATATAGGATTGACTAAAATGTCTGCCGATTTTGCTAAAATTTATATACATCATTAGATTTCAATACACCCGGGCTTTGTCGTCGTGGATTGTAATCCAGAATTGATATGTACATATATCTATTACCGAAATAAATTAGCTATAAAATCAATAATCGATAATTTTATACCAATTTTTCCGAGTTTGTGTTTCACTGGTAGCTAACAGTAGTTCGACTAAGTTCAGTCTTTGGGTCATCTGTCTTCTATCAATTTTTGAATTTGGCAATAACTCAATTGATTATTTCACAGATTGAAATCTAATGGATGTATAGAAATTTTAGCAAAATCGGAAAAGACATTTTAGTCAATCCAATAATAATTATTAGGCAACTTAAACTAAATGAAATATTACCTGAGCTTTGTTGACACAAGTATGAATAACTGTTGTGCACAAACAACTCTTAGGACGTGAAAAATTCTTGGCATTCGCCCAATCAGTCTCTAGGGCAAAATGACATGAGTCGCTGGATGACGTTTTCAATGAAGATCTTTTGTTCACTGGCGGTGGATCCGTTAGTGACTGGATTTCCATTCCTAGGAAATAAAAGAACATGTTTTTATGTTTGCTACAGTAAAGATTTATTCTACATATATAATACTGCTAGTAAGATATATTTAAAGTACAGATTTAATGGTATCAAATATCGATCCATACAATGAATTAAATAGGTATTTAATTCAAAATATCTAAAGAACTAGTTTAAAGATGTCACATAAAAGATTATAATGCATTTTGTTATGCAATAGGTATGTTTTCATAGAATAGAGATATAGGTTTCTCACTTTTATTCCAAGACCAGACTAGGTTTGCTACAGTAAATAATCCTAATGACAATACAATATAAAGTTTTCAGAAAAAAAGTTTCAAATTATAATTATTCAATATTAAAATAAATAATCTAAACAGAACTAACTAAATAAAAGAAGGATGATATCCTAAACATACTTAGCTTTCAACTTGGAGTTTCAAATTGGTAATTGAAGGAGGGAGTTCCAATAGTTAAAGAAACACTGGCATGAAATTGATATTTAGGAACTTTGAACGTTTGAAATTTGCTTAGATCCACTAAACATACATCTATTTAAACTTGTCATTTTGGAACTAATCTCATAGTAAGTAGCTGAGAAATGTTTACCTTTAAAATGTCATTGTGTTTGATAAGCAATAGGTACAATAATTGGGATACATTTTTGGGCTTTGTGATATGAGTTTAACATTGTGAATATTTTCCATGTTATCTGAGGAAAAATTGTTCTGCCCTACAATTCTGTCATTTATGATCAAATTATGTGACCAATGTACTACTTGAAAGGTAGATACATATAATGTGACTATAATCGATTGTTTTTATAATGTCACTGTGACTCTGTTAAAAAACGTTACTATTGTTGGTACAATTAAAAAAACAAGAAATAATTATCTGTAAGGAATTGACCAAAATTGAAGTAATCTCCAATGATAATTCATAAATGATGTTTAATTATCAAAAACCAAAAAGGGCCAAAATGTGTGTTAGCTCTCACTATATGAATGACAGTGTATTCTAGAAATTTGATACATATTTTGAAAATATTGGAGCTAAAACATATCGGTGGATTTCTTGTGTTAGCTATGCAGCATCCTCATTTTCCTCTCTTTTCTTTAGTTAATGGAGACTTGAATTATATAGTAGGTATATATTTAAGATATTTTAGGATTTGAAATAACACACTTTTTGGGGTGAGTAGTAAAAAGTCGAAAATAATAAAAAGTCGTCCATAAAATAGTCGTATTTAAAAAGTCGTATATAGAAAGTCGTAATATTTAAAAAGTCGTATTAAATTTTTTTGGCATCTAAAATAGTCGTCCATAAAAAGTCCTAAATAATAAAAAGTCGTCTATCAAAAACATTTATATATTCCATTGAACATTTATAATAGTTCATAATAATTCAGTCTAGCTTCCATGTTCTTTTAGCAAATCTCTGTTGTCAGGCCAAACCTATACCTGTTTAGTAAGTGGATGAGTATTCAATAAAAAGTGTTTGTAGGTAATTATATAACTATGAATTTTTATTTAGGTGGGTACATCATACCTTAATATCACTTAATGTTTAGTAGTGTTCAGTAGCCAGTCTGAAAATTAAAGATTAAATATGCATAGCAAGGAAAGACTATTAATAACAAAGTTTTACTATGTATTCAAAACTGAAGTTTCTTAAGATATTACTCCTATATCGCCATTATAGTATAAGGTAATTCATAAATGAGGAAATTCTTAATAAAAAACAATTTATGAACAAAAATGGTGCAAACAAAAAGATAGAAAAAAACAAATTGTTTAAAGAAAATTTATGAATTGATAAGCATGAATGTTTAAAAACACAAAAAAGTACGGAAACAAGGTTTTGTTGAACCAAAATAGTTTTTTAAATGGCAAAAGTAAACTATAAATAGGTAAACCTATGCGTACATAAAAGGTAGCAAAGTATGTAGGTACATGTAGCGTTTCAAATATAGTTTTGTCATTCCTATCCGATTTTACCACTCTCATTAGGTATAGAGTAACAGCATGAAAGAAATAACTTTTTATGTATGCTTTGGTTTACCTGTTTATAGTTTACTTTTACCACTTCAAAAATTAATTTAGTTCATACAAAACCTTGTTTTTCGTACTTTAATCATTAATACCCATCAATTCATACATTTCCTTTAAAAACGTTGGTTTTTCTATTTTTTGTTAAATACTCGTACATGTTTCATTATAACTAAATATGATTTCTTACATTGATTGCAATAATCTCAAAGTAGAAACTTAAACTAAACGATTACAGAATCCATCTACAGTGCGTTTCCTATTAATTTTTATAAAGTTATGAAGACATTCTATTGACTAATATTGATCACAATAACCGTACAATGTTTTACTATTTTTTATAATCAAAAGTTATTTGAAACTTGTGATATTATCCTTGACCTTCAAGATAGGAACTGAAAGCAACGAAAGGCAATTCCTATAATTACTGGAAGAAAGTAAAAGGCGAAATATAAATACGTAGCACACTTTATAAAATTTTGGTCTTTGTTAGAAACCATTTATAATACATAGGTAATGAATTCATATAATGGTATGAATTCAGTTTTATATTTCTAATTAAAAATTTTAATTTTTGAAGACTAAAAAGGTAAAAAAAAGTGTGTTAGCTCAAACTCTAAAATATATTAAATCATAACTTCGGTGTTAGGTCTCACTAAAGTAGTATGAATGGTATTATGATTTCACATAAATGATATTTTAAAATATTAGAGCAGTGAAAAAAGTAAAAATTATATAATAGCTATTAGTGTTAGATAACCAATGTTCTCAATTTGTCTACCTTTTCTTTGAAATTACTTGAGACTTTGAATTATAGTATTTATTTTTAGAAATATAAAAACAGCTTTCAAAATTTAGTCTTCCAGATAGCAGAAGTGTATAGATGCTGGAGGTTGATTATTTTGAATAAGAATGTACAACAAGACATTCTTACTCAAAATAATTACCTCTAGCATCTAGGTATACACTTTTTCCACCCTGGAAGGCAAAATTTCGAAAGCAGATTTTATATTTCCAGAGAGGACTTACTTTTTCCAATACTATATTTTAAAATATTATATATCTGCAAAACACAATAGGTAGTATTCATACTTACTAGCTAAAGAGAGCTAATACCTAAATATAATTCCACATATTTTAGAGTTTGAGTAAACACACTTTTTGACCTTTTGATTTAAAAAAATCAATTATTTTTGTAATGAATTAATATATACAGGATGATCCAAAAAACAACAACGAAACATCAAACCAGTCTTTCTAAGTTTTATTTTAATGTATCAATTCCAATTTTTATACCAATATATCATTTATCTGTGGGCATAGACATCCATAGAGATCCATATACATAGGTTTAAATTTTAGGTCATGTTTTATTTATCCATAGGCATAGACATTCAGAGAGATCTACATCCATCAAAGTATAAATAATAAGTTTATTTTATACTGTGATATTGATTTGTGCGATATGTGGCTTGGGCTGTTGCTTATGAAATTATCAACAAAGAAAAAACATGTTATTCAGAAGAATTCAATGAAGAAGCCCCATGTCATAGTAATGTTAAAAGATGGGCAGAACGATTCATCAGGACAGGTGACATTAATAAAGAAGTGGATGACCATGTCCTAATTATATGTACCTATATATACAATTGATAATTTTCAAAAAATGTCTCTCAGTTTATTGTTTTATTAGTATAATGAACAGAAAAGAACTCATGGTGGACACAACCAATACTGATCAGAACTTCAACTTTTGTCAAAACCTTCTCTATAAGAATGCAAAACAATCCTCTTCATGGCTACCCATTGATTTAAGTTTTAACTAACAAATTTTGTAATTTTCTTTATTTCTATTCTTTTTGAGAATTAGTAGGTAATCATGTGGTCAAAATCACATAAAATCATATTCAGATAAAATAAATAAGCACAAACTCCTTTGTTACTGTGTAATAATGGTGTTTCTAGTAACATTATTTAAGTAAAAACAGAGTAAATCAAAGTTCTATATGGTAACTAAGCTGTCAATTTATAAAACAGGCATACATAAATGCTTAATGTATGGCGATAAATTAATAAACAGACCTTGTTGCTTTGTAATATAGTCACTAAAAACAAAAGGAAATCATATGCAATGAAAGTTTTAATATGGTAACTAAAGTCAGTTAATCATAAAATGATATGTGTGTGGCAAAATTTGTTGCAATATAATATAATGTAATGGTGTCCTTTTAACTTAGTAGAAAATAAATGGTAACTAAGGTTTTATATGGCCAAATGCCCATAAAATCATATTTAGGCAGGCTAAATTTGCAAAACGTTGTTACTATGCAATATTGGCATTACTAGCAGCAGTTGCTAATATAGAAGTATATTAAATGGAAACATAGTTGTATGGCATTAAGTAGTAAAATTTGTTTGTTTTTATGTTGTATTGATTAAGAGCAGAAGTTTTCTAATAGTGCATTAAAATGTTGGCATATGAAAGAAAACATGTTTTACCCATAGCAGTACCTTTGATTGAAGATAGCATTTCTCTTGAAAATAAAAATTGGTCTTCCATAAATTGAGTTCCAGTAAGGTGAGAATATTAGTTATCCCAATGAGAAGGTAGTGGATTATCATTGAACATTTTCAAAATAGCAGAGGCCCTCTTTAATTGACATGTTAGCGTATAGGAATTCAACAGCTAGTGTAAAAATAAATGCATAGCAAGAATTGTAATATCGAAGATGCACATCTGGAAATGATCAGTGTCCCAATTGTAGCTAGGAATGAGAGTAACCAAAGGTTGAATAAAATAGTCAATATTTTGTTGATTGGTGAGATTCACTGTCTTAGCTGTTCAATGGAAGATAAATAAGCTTGTAAGCACTCATTCCTTTGTACAGAATGCTGTTCGTGTGGTTGGACACTGGACTCTTAATGAAAAGAACCAGGGAGGGGAAAGTAGGAGAACTTCATCACAATTAAAAGTAACCAATGATAGTTTGAGTTAAATAAAAAATGTAACCTTAATCAGAGATTAGCTGACAATCTGTTAAATATTTAATTGTTTCATCAGCATACCAACTTAATATAATTAAAGATTAAGCACTAGTTGAGATGAATACAGACCAGCTCTTATTTCTATACTGACTAGCTATTTCTAATATATTTAATTTTAAGAGCCTAGAGCTGAGTTATTTACTAGATAGTAAAAATTAAAAGTTTATGAATATATTTAGAAAACTAACTATTTATGTAAAGATAAAAAGAGTTCAGAATCTCCTGACTACCTTCCATTTAGCTTTAATATTATTTAGATACTAGGTACCAATACTCTAATTTTAATGTTTTTGAAATTATTATTACTAATGTCTCTTTTTAAGAGATAGTTATCTAAACCAAGCAAAATACTATATATGTAGGTATAGAGCATAGCAGTACTAGGTACATGATGGATTTATTAGACATTTGCACCTTGATTTTATGATTAAAACTACTTGGCTTCTGGTCTAATAAAACATTATTAGTGATCCATTTTATCACAAAACTAATAAAGATAGATTTTGCAATAATTGTCAAATTGTTATACAACATTCTATCACTTAAAATACTATCAATTTTCACAGAATATTAACTATTTTAATCAATAGATTTAATAATACTAGTTCTGGTAGATATACTAAACACTACAATAATGTAGTTGTTCCTAATTATATATTTTATAATAACCACAATTATGATATTTTTTGGTATTATTTGTCATATTCATTCTTCAACCAACCATGGTCATTACATTTCTTATATAAAGAATATACATTGTTGATATAAAAGACTCCATCATATCTAAAATTGATTTTGATCTGCTTTTTAATTCAACTAGTGCTTATTTAGCCTATTACATTATGAATAATAACTAGATTATGGGAAGAGTGATTGTTGTGTACACATAAAACTGGTTAAAACTCACTGCTGAGGGTCCTAAGTCCCACACCACATTTCTTGTTATTGTTTTTCATTTTAACTATTGTACATTTTTTATTTCTGACTGGATTGTTTCATGGATTTTGGTTTTTAGATTTTGGATATACTAAATACAGTGCTTATTCGTATGGCACCGTATGAATAGAAAGAGTTTTATTCATCCGGTTACAAAAAAACATACTATTATTTGCCCAGTTCCATATGAATAAGGTGTAATTTATTCGTACGGCATATTGACTGTATAAAATTTTATTTCATTGTTTTTTTTATCTGAGCTTACACACTTTTGACCTTTTGGTTTCATAAAAATAGTTTCATTTCTTTTTAGAAATGTATAAAGAGATTTTTTAATGAATTTATTAATAGCTTCTAAGTATATCTCAGCAATAACATTAAGCAATTCTTATGTTTTGCATTCTAAGTACATATCATAGGACAACATAACATAGACAGTGATTTATTATTATGCTAATATAACTAATATTGTAGGTACATGCTAAAATTAATAGAAATAGAACTGATTATAATGTGCGAAATTCCCGATAATATGAAACAAATAAAAAATAGAAACAATTTTTTAAAAATTTTATAAAGTTTTACCACACTAGTTACGTTTAATTATATTAAGTTGTGTTATCTCTAAGTATGTAGTTTGTTTTTGTTTTTTGTCTTTTATGCCCAAAAATTACCTTGTCAATTTATGTACTATTATTTTTAATGTCTAATACCATACAAATAAAGTACAACTTATTTATATGGTGCTGTATGAATAAGCACAGCGTTATTTCTTTTGAAATATATAAATTTACCCTTATTGTTCCATCATGGAACAATAGCCACTGCCTTTTTTTCATAGTTTAGTAAATAATTTAAAATGGAATCAATTCAATATACAAAAATCACAAATTTTTACCTGCTGTAGTGCTGGAATGGAAGGAAGAAGTGGAAATCACTAGAAGTATGATAAATTATCAGATAATTTTTCACAGGTTACAATAGTACCTTAGCCATAGATGATATCAATTTGGAAAAATGACCTTTGATTGAATACTACTAAAAAAATTGGATATATCTATCACATTCCCATCACTAAAAAATTGATCTTTTATTTATTATATTTCTAACCATTTAGACAATTGCCTTGGTGCCAAGATGATTATACAATCACCTTCCCACTAGATTGCTATGAAAATCAAGGTAATCTAACTGCATTGACACTGATCTGACACTAACTTCTTTTATTAACCATGTGATCTCTCACTCACCTAGCTTAAAAAAATATATTTATAAATTGTCCAAGATAATCTGTCAATTTTTTATATAATGTAATAGATAAGTAACTTCAGTATAGAAAAATTTCAAGTACAGTCATCAAAAAGAAGTCTTAAGTATGATAATGCAGTTGCACTATACATATGTATGCTTTTTCAACTTTGATAAGGTATTTGACAGGGTAAATTCAAAAACACTAAAGAAAACAGTCAAACATTTAGGAATAGACTGGAATATGGAAGGACAGATGCCTCATTCAAGATCTCTACCTAAATGAAATCAGAAAGCAACAGACAATGAAGATACATTACATCCTACAAAAATTGGACAAGGAATAAGAGTGGATGTCTACTTACTAACATAACACCACTGTTATTATTGATATACACAGAACATATGGTGTTAGATGCAATTGACCACCTAAAAAACAGAGTAACAGTAGAAGGAGAAATAATTAAAGAAGTGTGATTTGATTAAGTAATGATAACAGGACTACAAAACTTTTTGGACAGCTTAAATAGAAAGTGAAGGATATCAACATGAAGATAAACATAAAGAAGACAAAAGTAAAGTGAGTTTTAAGATATGTGGGCAGGATCAAATGAACATTACATTTAACAATCAAATCAATAAGCCATATTTTTTAAGCATATTTTTCAGGCCCCTCACTTTTTTAGTATCTATGTATGACATTTTTACAGATATTAAATAATAGCCTTGTCTTGTCCATAACGTCCTCTATCAATGGTAAGAGTAATTTTAAAATATGAGGTGAATACAGAAACACCTGGGGCAAATATGGAATTACCAGGACCAAATCCAGAAATATACTAATTAATTTTAGATCATTATAACTCAAAAACAAATTGAGATAGAAAGCTGATTTAATATTCTAATTAATACAGACAATCAGGACAATATTTGTTGTTATTTTTAAAGCATTAAAATGTTTCAGAAGCTATAGTCATCAGAAGCTTATCAAAAAATGTTTACCAAAAAATAATCTTCAAAACTCCCAATGTTTTCAAGCCACTCACTTTAAAACTTTAGTAACATAATTTTTAGTATCTATCTAAAATGATGTTTTAGTAATGAATGAGCCATAAAAATAGCAAAACCTTCTGTTGACTCTATGGGAAACACATTGCCTATGATTCTAAATCAACTAAAACATGATCTATAATAAAGTAAGTAATTTTTATAGATTAATTATAGTCTACTTAGAAAGAAATGACACAGTAATTTATGTAGCATATTAATCTGTAGTACTTAAATAGAATTTGAGTCACACAACATACTCTGATATTTTGAAATTCTATTTTCATATATAAGTGGAATTATCTGCCTAAGTATATTTTCCACAAGCATAATTTTCTGCCATTCTGCCAGCTAAAATCAAGAAAAAAGAAAAGCCTGTCTGCTTACTAACTAGTTATTCTAACAGTTGATTTATTGTTTTTAAATTGTTAGCATTTTTAATTTTATTGATTTTTAAAACTCTTGCAGAATATTTGATCACAGCCCTTAGAATTATTGGCTAAGCTTGTGGAAATTTTTGCATTTTAGTTTATAAGGTTATGAAATATCACATTCTGCATTTTTTGAATATGTAATTTGAAAATCCTTTGAAGTGTGCAGTTGTTGAAAGTTTGGAATTTTTACTTCTACTCAAAAGATCATTTGTAATCAAATTTTTACTGATGTTCTCAAAAAGATAAAGTAATGACTTTTCATATAGAGAGGATGTAGCAAAGTGGACATCAGATATAAAAGATCTTGTTAAAGTTTATGGTAATAATGTTCCAAGTGTTATCTAATATTGAATTTAAAAGAATTGTTTACTCTTTTTGTGAAATAATATGGTGATGTAGTGAAGTCATCCTCTATACATAATGCCATTTTCAAAGACTCCTTTGGAGGTCTGTTACTGTTTTTTCTATAAAAACTTTTCACACATTTGTGATTTATTTGGAACAATAATGAATTTTTCAAAATATGACTCTAACTGGGTGAATATAAAGTCAATTTAGTATATGGATGGCCAGAAATTGAAGATAACATTTTCTATAAACCCGATAGTCATTATTGATAATCATGGTCACTTCCAAATTAATTGATTCCCAGTACATAATTCATTTTTCTGATTTTTTAAAGACAGGAACTTTCTCTAGCATATTATATTTTTACAATAATTCATTTAATAATTGGTTTAAGAGCTTTTTTTATTTTACATTTACATACCTTGTATATGGAACTCTTCACAATGGTTTATATTTATAACAACTTTGTATGATTATAACATTTGTTTTTGTGATAACATTCTTTGTAAACAAACTTAATATATTAGCTGCTGTACATTTTATAAGTTATTAGTCACTTTCTACCATTGAAATTTTCATAATTACCATCACACCAAATAAACAATAGTAAAAAGTGATTTAAACATTGCATTGATTATATAAAATTTAAAAAATCTATCTATGGAATATGTTGAAATGAAATAATAAACTTTGGAGAATATATAAGTATGATTTTCTTTTGATTTTCAATCTAAAATAAAACAAATATAGAAGTTAAATAATTGAGAGCATATTGACTATCATAACATTAATTTGTACATTACAAAATAAGTGCTACACACCCACCAGATGAAAATGCCCCTCTTAGTTTTTGAATAATTTTTAAAAAATTATAAAAAAAGTTTAAAAGTTTGCTTTTAACTTTGGAAACATACCTAAAAACATGTTTCAAATATTATGCATCATAATTTAGTAATTTACCTAAAAATCAATCAGGATGTGATGGCCCTGAAAAGGGCTGTTTTTGTGTTCTCACTGATTTCAATAGAATTGAGTAAGGGTCTTCAGTAGTGAATAGCACCACCATCAGCAGCTATAACCTGTGCATGGAGTTAATGAGTCTATCAATCATCTCCTGGTGTACAGCAGCCCATACATCCTGCACTGTTTGC
>JAUYWI010085419.1:0-23902 GCA_034780595.1 Parotoplana pacifica
TGTTGTTGTTGTTGTTGTTGTTGTTGTTGTTGTTGTTGTTGTTGTTGTTGTTGTTGTTGTTGTTGTTGTTGTTGTTGATGTCGCGGTAAGCACTGGATCTCGTTGAACCATTTTGACCTCACCTTCTGCAGGTATCTAACTATTGTCTCGTCTTCACGAAGATTCCTAAGTCCGTCAATACCTCTGCTTCTCCTCCTGCCATCCCATCTCGGGCATAATTGTCTTGTTAGTAACTACCATGCTCTAGGCCCTATTCATAAGCATACGTCTTTACACAAGTTTATTCCTTCAGTTAAAGCTTGATAAAGATGGTAATTACAACATTATCACTTCATTCTAAGACATATTTATGTTACCGGATGCAACCTGAGAGCAAATAAAAAATTTAAAAATTATATTTGAAAAAATGTTTAACCGAGAGATTTTTTAAAAAATGCGCCAAACAGTGCCTTTAAAATTTGTTTTGGAAAATTTCATATAGAAATTGTCACGCATAAACAGTTATTAAAAATTTGTTAAAATATAATTTTATTACAAATTTAACCAAAATTAATAACTGAAGTCTCATAAACAGAAAGTACGAGCCTTTATATCTTTTCGAAGTGCTCACCATTAGCGTTAATACATTTCCGCATTTGTTTGAACCACTTTTGGAAGCACACAGTTCACTCATCAGGAGTGATTCGATTGATTTGCTGTAAATAAAAAGCCACTGCATCATCCACACTTTAAAATCGGTATCCTCTGAATTTTTTGATTTCACATGAGGAAGTAAGAAGAAGTCATAGGGTTGGCTCCCTGTTGATCTCCAACAAGAGCAACGTTGTTTTCGGCAATAAAACCAACTATCCTGTTGTGTGTGCAGGAGCATTATTATGATGGTGTAACAAAAGTTAACCTCTTCGAGATAAAAAGGTCTCGCCTCACCAATAACTTATTGAAGGCATTATATGATATACCAATGAGAGGTCACAATACGCATATTCTCTAGAGGAATAGTTGCTCCATGTACCATGAAAAATGTAGCGACCATCTTCTTTCGACCACTTTGACTTTTGATGCACTTGGTTGGAAGAGGTTGCCATATGACGGGCCATTGAGTTGATTGCTGCTTAGACTCTGGGTCATAGCAATAAACCCAGGTCTCATCTCCAGTTATCAAGTTATTTAATTAACGTGAATCACTGTTTCGATAGCGAAAAACATGGTTTCCTCAAACCATGCCATTCAACGATTCTTCTAATCCTGAGTCAAGAGATGAGGCACCCAACGAGCGCAAACTCTGTTCATTTTCAGTTTGTTAATAAGCCTTTCAGGAATAGAAACTTAATAAATCGTTCAATTATTGTATTCGCTTTGCCATTCAGGCTCATTTATTTCTATCTCATTTAGCATAATTCTGAACCTTTCAGCCAAATATCAAATATTTCTCTCGCCCTATTCATTACTTATTCAATTCATCATCTCGGTGTCCAAACCAGACACATTATTTAAATTCAGACGTGACATGATTGAGAGTTGGTTTGTTTAATGACCTAAGGGTCAATGGTATTTAAAATCTACCAAAAATGTATTAGAATTCGGCGTCATTGACAAACTATCTATAGAAGAGGATATATTTTTATGGACGTAATAGTGTACCACATATAAACAACCAAATTTTTGATTATTTCTATGCAGCTTTGAATGTCTAATATTTTCCAATATCGTCACCTAGCTTTCAGTACCATTTTGCTGATTTTTGTAGAACATTTTTGATTTATAAATTTGTTTTAGTGAATGTCTAATGAACCTACCTACACAACAAATTTGAAGTCAATAGGAAATACTTAAATTGTTGGCTTTATATGACATCATGAACCCTAGATTCTCCCCCCCCCCCCCCCCAATTATATTATTATAAAAAGATCTTCCATAAGACATTCCATGTAACTTATGTACCAACTTGTATGTAACTCATTTGTTTAATCCAAATATTGAACATGAGAATCTCAGAAACAATGCTTTAGTTTGCAGAATAGAGGAAGGATTAATTATTGTTTGAACTGAAATGTATGTAGATTCTTGGATACTCTATTTTTTAAAGTATAGACATGTTAATCTTATTAATAATTTATCTATGCAGCAGCATATTAAATCGCTGTTTCTGCATATTCAATGGTTCGAAAAATGGTAGATGTAACTAATTGCACAATCCCATAGATTGACTCCAAACTTCGGTCCGTTCTTTCCCTTGAATATCTTTCAATATTTTGACAATTATTATCACTTGTAATACAACAAAATTGATGGTTGGAAAATCTTTAAATGTAATGTCTTGATAAAACACATTTAATTGAAAGATCGCACATAAAAATGATTTTTCTTTATTTCATTCATATGTATATAGCCATGGAGCTTCTAATAAAGAATCATTTTTTAACTTCTGTGTTTTTATACATTTTTGTTTTAAATCTTCATATTCTTGGCGGAGTAAAGCAACTTTAGCGTTTTGTTTAGTAAATCTATCTTAATTACAAGTTATCTTATTTCAATTGAATACGTCTGAATTGAAACATTATTTCTTAGTTGGGTAATCTTTACACTTCCTAAACCCCAAATAATTAAATAAACTGAACATTACCTCTTCTTATAAAATTTGAGGAGTTGATTTATTAAAATATTCTTTAATCTTCATCATTGCAATCAATTTGAATTGCAAGACCTACACTTTCGTTTCTTTTTGATTCGATCCCATGTTTCATATTCTGAGACCATCCTCTTAAGCATACAATGGCTTTGTGAATGGCAGCACTGAAACATGTTAGACTGGCCGGTGAATAATAGAGCCTATTTTGTTGAAGAAATTCTCTATAGAAATAATGCAAATAGGAGTCAAAGATTTCAGGTGGGCACCTTAAATAAATTGGTTAATAAGCTTTTCTCAAACGGAAACTTCTTAAATCGTTCAGATTAGTTATATTTATCTGCTTGGGCGCTGTCTCTTTCTCAAGTTGATTTAATCCTAATCATTTCAGATTGCAATTTTACAATTCCGGCCCTGATATTTCTATCTAGCATTGCCATGAAACTCCCAGCCAACTCTCGATACATTCGTTACTCAATTCATTGTTTCGTTGTCCAAACCAGCGATTCATATGCAGGCACAATTTTTAAATTGAGTAGTGACATGATAGAGACTTGGACTATTTAATCTCCTAATGGTCAATCGTTTTTGATATCTACCATACATGTATTAGAAATCGGCCCCATTGAACAAATAGTATTCCTGCGTATAGAACAAGATAGATATTTGTGGATGTAATATGCACTACATAGAAAACAAATTTATGAATATTTCCATGATCATTTCTATGCCTTTTCCTATATTGTCGTCTAGCTTTCAATGCCATTTGGGGAGCCAAAATTATAGATTGATAAATTTGCATTTGTGAATCTCTACACAACAAATTTGATGTCAATGGCAAACACTTTAATTATTATATTTTATTGGGAAATTAAGTTTACCATTTTTCGTATGTTCTAAACACATGTATATGATTTTCATGTTATGGGCTATGTTTGGGGACATTTTGTTTGTAAATTAATATTTAAATCCTTTCTACATACAATGGAAATCATTTGACACTTTGGTTGATTTAATAATGTAAACAAGCAACCTCTAAATTTATAAATATGTTCTTGGATAATTCTACTTTGCTGGAGGCCAGACGTCGCAGTCAAATGAGAGAAACCGATAGTAAAGATGATTTCTTGATGGAGCTGTCGTGTTAGATCCAGTAATTTTATTCATGGACGACATTGAGAAACAAGCTCTCAACAACAGAACCGCAATCGCCTTATACAAAAGATATGTAGACGACACTTTCCTCCTTACGACCAACCAAGTAGAATCGAATTCTTTCTTCAAACAACTCAAATATCAAATTCGAAATTGAACATCCTGACTCTAATAACTCAATTTCCCTTCTAGACTTCTCTATCACAATCAACCGAGAAGGTTCTTATACCATTGTTTTCTACAAAAACAGGCAAAGAAAGACATCATCCCCAACTACACTTCAGCACTTCACACGAATACCAAACTCAACATCATAAACAATGAGATCCAACGGAGAAAAGATCGTTGCTCCTCCCCCCACAGAGCTGAACCACATCTCCGCAGTTTGTCAGACATCATGAGATTAAATAGATATCCTACAAAATTTCGGCAACAACACAATACCACACGTCGCAAATTCAAATAACAATAACACCGATAAAGGGAAACCGCTCTATTTCAACATCCCATTTATATCTGATACAGTCAACCGCAAAATACGTAAAATCTTCAAAGACGCCAAACTCAAAATCCGCATACAGAAGATCTCGTACCCTCCGACAAGCGCTTCAAAAGGCACGTAAAAAATCCACTTGCTCACTCCCAACTTGTCCTCTCAAAAATGACCTATGTGAAAACCGCAATGTAGTATACCAACTCACTTGCCAGAAATGCAACAATTTTTACATTGGTAGCAGTATAAAACCCCTCCACTATAGAATTAAAGAAAACTACGGACAAAAAGAGCTCAGTCAACCAACACCAATCTACCTGCCAATCACCTTTTGATGTCAAGATCATCCACAGATACACCGATCGAACTATCCTTCGATTCAAAGAAGCCCTCTCCATCGAAGAACTTAACCCATCTTTAAACAACAGAAAAGAAATGAGGACCGTTTTATTCTAATTTTTGTTTATGAACATTTTTACATTATCCATCCTTTCTAATCTATGTTTCTTCTCCACCCCTTCTCCTTCTGTGTTCTCCCCCCTCTCTCTTTGTCTTTCTTTTTATCGTTTCTCTTGTTTCTCTGCTTTAGTTACCTATTAGTGTACCTAATCTCTTTCTGAACCATCCACGCACACACAATGAAACCTGTATTTGATTACCTATAACTCGTTCTACATAAATGTTACAATGTATATAATCTACATATTTCTCTTGTTGTTTTCACTCTTAAACTTGTTGGACAAGGAGGCAGAGCCTCGAAAATTTACAAAACAAAACATACCAGCAGCTAAGGCTTGTTTTATTTTTATTTTATTTAATTTATATATTTTTAAAGTTACCGGTGTTGATTTTTCTTACATGGTAGGTATTAGATAACATTATACAGAAAATAAAACAAAAGCCTATTACTTAGGTATTACTTTTTTAGCACTTATTTGAATGTATCTGTTCTAAACAATCAATTTTATGCGATCAGATCAGGGTATATAATGCTTATTGATTCTTAAATTAATTTTCATACATTTTAGGAATACTTCAGCAAAAAGCGCCACGGCAGGTAATTATTTATTATTAGTAAGGATTGTTCTAAATCAAAAAACTGTTATAGCAAACAGACTCGCATCATTTCCATGTTAGGAAAGCCACCCATATAACGTTTATTTTAGGATTTTGTTGTGGATATTATTAATTACATAGACAGATACACATAGAAAAAACTTTTGAATATTATTTTTGGGGTATGTGTTTGAGAATGCCATAGTTATTATTCAAATTATCCAAGTTTATCATTAAAAATTTTGCATAATTTTTATTCGATGGGGTCTTGCAAGACAAATGTCTGTAGCGATTGATTACATAATTCAATCACAGAAAACAAAAACCAAGGTGACGACATTGTGAATTTCATAACAATTGAGACTATCTTAAATCTCGTGAAAAGGCAATTATTTTAATACAAAATACGTAAAAATATTTCAGATAATCACCTATAAAAATAATATCTTACAACATAGTGTGCTTTGTTACTAAAAAAACCACGGAAACTTCGGACCAAAGAGTAATGCTCCTTTTAGCGCAACTAATCAAATAGCCGCGAGAATGAGGTTCTGTCTTTTCATTCAAGAACCACGATTTTAAATAGGGGGTTGACTAGCTCATTGGGATATACCATGTTTTTGAATCCATCAGGGATCAGAGGTTGATGTGATGAGATTGATAATGTTGCTTGACTATGCATCTGTCGGTATACGAATATATTGCATCGGCAACCAATCGGTTATTTCCACATTTGGTTTCGCTTAATAATTCATAACAACATGTTATGACGTCAATGTCTTGGTGGGGGGTGGGTGGGCAAGCGCAGCCGATCCAAAGTGGTTGACATTGACTTGCGATAGCTTGATTGTTTTAACAATATAAAACTACTGTGAACTCTTCTTATTGCCGTTTGGTAGTGTGTTATCAACTCATCTTGTGTTGTCATTTCAAACTTAACTTTTACCTGAGCATCTTAATAAAATAGATTTTCTATATGTATCGCATGTTTGATTTGACCTAAATTAGAATAGGCTTTGTTAGGTTGTGCAATAATGAAATTACATCGTCGCAGTCAAATGGTTTTCAAATATGCATCCTCCATATCTTTGTTCTGTAGATGCTAGTTTTTACGTTGTATCAATAGGGCATCTAGTTTGAATATTATAGCCGCAGAAAGCCACATACATACACTCAACCTACAGCATCGAAAGTAATAACCAACTGTTGTTGCGCGGGTAGTCAGCGCAAATTGTGACAGTACCGACCGATATATGTTCCTTATTTAGCCAGGGGGTGGGGGGTTCAAAATAAGTTAGGTTCACTCGACTCAAAATTGAATTGTGAGTCGATTAGGCACCACTTTGAAGTTGACGAACATTTTGTTCTCAAGCCTCTCACAGCCAAACAAGGCCAAATCGCCTCTTCTATATGACCAATTGGGTTTCCTCAATCCTATGTTCAAATTTGAGTCAAACCGCTTGTATCAATTGGCTGTTCGAGCTATTAAAATAGGTAGCTTTCTTAATGCCAAACTATAAAACCAATTTTCCTCGTATTTGAACAGTGGATTAATGTGACCCCAATAATGTGAAGTTTGAACGTATTTGGATGGTTTGTTTGAGCAACCTCAAAGTGCTGTTGAAAAGAGGATATACACATTGATTTATTTAAATAAAACACTATTTATACAGTATAAACTAAACACATCCAGTTTTAAATTATATGACATTTAATCATATCCTAAACATACACGTCGTTTTCCAATGTGTAAAGGATTTACCTTTTAATAACCACACGAAAGAGGGGGGGGGGGTAAAAATTAAGTTGTACCTAGTCAACTCAGAACTGTTTGACACCCTTCCCCCCTCACGCATTTATGTCAAGAAAAAACTCTATCATCAACCTAAAAACAAAAATATAGACAATAAGAAAAGTATTTATTAAAAAAAATATACATAGTTTTTATTAGTTCTCTTCATATCTCTCAGCTTAAATTTGATCTTCATTCAATATGCATTCAAGGTTTATATGTCCAGCAGATATTAATAAGGCTATCTATAAGACGATGCTTTTGTTGCATAAGCATGGATTTCTCATCTGACTTAACCCCACATTTAGTTTGACAATTGCTAGCAGCTTCTTTGTTGTATGCTCCAATACAGGAGAGGAAGAATATTTTGTTTAGTTTGGTTGACTGATTAGTAAGTAAAGCCATTGATCCATACAGATTTTGGCAAATGCAGGCAGATTTGAATTCTTCAGCAATTTCTCTTTTCTTTTGGCGGATCGTTCCAATCAGGGTAAGTCGCTGAATGGCTATTCTCTGACTAGTGACTAGTAAAGAAATTGCCACATTTCATGTTAAGGCCTTGCTCATAGTTCTGAGTAAGATTGAGCACGAGGTGTTCTTCAAAGACTATCTCTACTCTGTTGTCATCTCTTCCTGTATACGGATGAACATTGAACATTCAGTAATTGCTGGATTCAATGCTGAGTCACAACTTGATACAGCAGGAGTATCTTCATCCTCGCCCTCACCACTCACTTATCTTCTCAACTCCATTAATCTTTGTGCCGTAGCTCAACTGTATAACAAAGCATATCAGATAAACAACAGTTAGGCAGATGATGACAACAAATTTATTAACTACAATAAAAAGTAAAATTACTTCTAATGTAGTAAATTAAACTTCGTTACCTAGGTAAATAATAGGTGAGATACAGTGCTATAATGCCAGCGATAGTACCTTAGCAGTATGCATTGGAAATATTCAATAATTTAAGGGTTACAAACAAACAGACACAATTTGTTAATCATCCGATTTACCACATTAAGTCATCTAGTTTCCTTTCCTGACAGGCTTCTTCGTACCATTATTTGACCAGGTGTGTAAACTTTGCTTCAAAGTGTGCTATTTGCAAAGGTTGATAATTTGAAGCCATAGTCCTGGGTTATTTGTCTACAAGATGTTGAGGAAATATCTTCGGAATAGTTCTTGATAATTGTTTTATCCTGTTGTCTTTTTGTGACTCTTTTACGACTTGCGATCTATAATAGTGTCACTATGTTTGCAAACGTGCCTGACAATGTGATCAATATTTTGCCTTTCCATTGTTCACTTAACTCATTTTGTCTATTGATAACCCTTTCTCATGACGACCGACGATGTTTGCCCTATTGAAAGCAATTTGACAGACTTTTGATTGTCATTTATAGCTATTTAAAAAAATGTAAAAATTAACAAGCGTGGGTCAATCTTTATTGGTCTTTGGAAAATTACCTGAGCCAATCCATCTAGCTTCAGCCAGCACGTCGTATCAAATTGAACACTGCATTTTTGAAACCAAGACATGTAGCTTTCAGGTTCTAACATTCGAAGTGTTGATAAAATTATTTTTTATTTTGAAAATCACTTAAATTCTTAACAGTTTGCTTTCAAGTTAGTACACGTCATTATTCTACCAAAAAGCACTCTATCGCAGAATGTAATTCTAGGTTTTAAATGTTTGATCGAAATTTCAGAACTGCTATATACTCTGGCATAGCTAGCTCATATACAGGGTGCACCAAATGTAACTTAACAGAAAATTATACTACAGTACATGGTAAATGTAAATTCAAATTTCCAACAAGAGCATTGTGTATTGTATCAATAAATGTATTTTCTAATAACTAAAAATAGATTTGGAGCTTCCAAGTAATCCATTTCTTATATAAGGACCACAAAACAGCCTACTGCGTCATAAGTAAACCTACCATCACATGTATTCTTCATGCCCTTAAAGAAGGTAATACGCACAAACGCGCAGTTTAGGACACCTTGCAGTTCCATGACGATTCTCTTGAGTGTTGACCACAATGTATGATCCGATGAAACCACCTTCAAGAATAATCGTCATGTATGTAAATAGGCACGATTGTTTAGGCTGAGCGGAGGACAATCCCCATGAAATTATTTAAAAGGAACGCATTGTTTCTTGTATAACCGTTTGGGGTGGTATCCGTAGTGCTGGACTGATCGGGCCTTTTTTCTTCGAAGGTACCGTTACAGGCGATTGGTATTTGAAATGTTACATTGAAATATCTGGGAAATGATTTCACAGAGGGAAGACATTGGAGAACTCTATTTCTAACAAGACTGCGCTCCATTGTGCGTAATTGGTTGCACGACAAATTTACAGATCGTTGCATCCGACGCCAGGGACTACCAGAAAGGCCGGCCAGATTGCTTGGCTTCTGACCCTTGACTATTTCCTCTGAGGTGTGTTGAAGAATGCAGTTTATGCACCAGAACAGTTGCAGATTTGAAAGACAGCATTAAATTGCAAATAGAGAAAAGTGCATATGTTACGTGTACTAAAACCTGTCGAAGTGTTGCCCGACGCTTTAGTGAGTGTTCAGCTCCTCAAGTTTGACAGTTTGAACACTTGTAACAGTTAGTTCATTCATATTACTTAATCATTTTATTAGAATAAGTGTTATTGGCTATTGTATTCTCACATCTAGGTGTAGTTTTGGCGGTTACCTTAAGCTCACCCTATATGTTATTTCATTTTGATGTTATGTGAAAGAATAGTCTAAATTGAGCAAAACAAACACGAGATATGTCTTCAGAGACAATGCGTTACGTTTCTTTCATCTAATATCTTCTCATTCAATTTCATTTTGATTTTCAGACAATGGTAGATGGACAGACTGGATCACGGGACCGTGTTCTGTCACCTGTGCGACTGGAATGAAGGTATTGGAAAGAACCTGCACAAATGGAAAAAGATGTACTGGGTTCTCAAGAGATATAGTTCCCTGCACTCTTAAGCCTTGCCCGAGTAGGTATTCTGATCAAAGTCATAATTCAATAAAAAGCGATTATTAAAAATGGCTAACTTTCAGCATTCATAATTTGAAAATCACTTTACTTTGAACTTTGGACTTTAAGTTTGTACATTTCATTGACATTGCTAATCTACATTATTCTAGGTTATAAATTTTGAGCCAATTTTCAGAAGTCCTGTATCTATATTCTGGTATTGAGAGATTATATATTTGTTCACTTTGATATCAAGTACATATGATTGAATGGTCAAGAAAGCCAACCGATGTTAGATGAATGAGTCTAAAGTATTTCTATTATCAAATTATCAGGCTATTTATATTTGATTTAAAATACTGCACTTTTGACAATTTTGGGACGCACATAATTATTCTTTCATCGTCTTGGAACAGATTGTGAAAGATAATTCTCAACGGTTATTACTAAAATTTAGGGACTTCTAAAGTGGTGTGCTAATGAAATTTATTTTTATTTTCAGTCAACGGTAATTGGACTGAGTGGAGAGAGGGTCCATGTTCAGTCATGTGTTCTAGTGGAACCAAAGAACGTAAGAGAACCTGCACAAATCCTGCACCACAATATAATGGAAAGATATGTAACGGATCATCATATGAAACAATTACCTGCACCAATAAGCCTTGCGCAAGTAGGTATTTCTTTTTGATAGAAGTTCATTTTCGAATTAAATAGGCACCACAAAAATTACTCTTTTGGAACTATCTAACAGGCCCTGTTCATTGTTCTAAGTAAGATTGAGTATGATGTGTTCTCCAAAACCTAGATCCACTCTGTCGTCATCTCTTCTTGTATAAAGATGAACATTTAACAAACATGTTCTTCCAGTAGGTGCTGGATTCAATGCAGAGCCAAAAAACTATTTTCATCCTCGGTTTCACCACCCATGACATTTTAATGTCATCTTCTCAAATCCATTAATTTTTGTGCCGTAGCAGCTCAGCTGTATAACGAACCATTTCAAAGAAACAACAGTTAGGCAGATAATGATAACAATTTGTTTCACTACAATAAATAAGTAACCCTATTTCCAAAGTAGAAGGTGAGATTTACTTAAGTAGGCAAATAATAGGTGAGATGCAGAGCTTTAATGCCAGCGATATTATTAATAAATGCATACTAACAGAATTGAATTTTGAGATTGTTTTTTTTTAGAAATGTTTGTAAAATTTCTCAATGGTCACGTTATCAGTCCTCGATGAATGATAGCGATAGGTTTGTAATCAAGCTTTGTTGCTGATAATTTTGTAACATACTTGGTTGCAGCGGTTCATTTAATTCGTAAGCTACGGTGTCAGTATGACCCCTACGCAATAAATGCTTCTATATGGTTGCCAGTAATACTCATTATAAATAGCCATTAGCCAGTACAAGATATCACATTGAACAATGCAATTCTGAAGAACCAAAACATATGGTTTCCAGTTAGTTTCAATGTTCTGACATTTTAGGTGCCGATAAAATTTCCTGTACCAATAAGCATTGTCAAGATGTGAGCAATGCAAACACGAGATATGTCCTCTGAGACAATGCGCCACCTTTATTTTCTGTAATATCTTCTCATTGAATTGAATTTTGTTTTTTAGTCAATGGTAATTGGTCAGACTGGATTGAGGGTCCGTGTTCTGACACCTGTTGGACTGGAACAAAGGTACTCAAAAGAACCTGCACAAATCCGGCACCACAATATAATGGGAAGCCATGTTCTGGATACTCAGAAGATACAATTGACTGCACTAATAAACCTTGCCCGGGTAGGTGTTCTCATCAAAATCATAATTCAATAAAAAGAAATTTGGGAAATGGCTAACATTTATCATTCTTTGAAAATCACATAATCTGAACCGTATACTTTTAAGTTGGTAGATTTTATTAAAATGTTTGAATGAATTATTTGAAGTGTTTTAGTTTATGTCATAGCTAGCTCATTGATTTTGACAGAATGGCCAATAAATCAAAGCCATGTTAGAGGAATTAGTGTAAAATATTTCTATTGAAATGTAAATCTGTCAAATTAATTTGACTAACAATTTCTAGTTACACATATTATGATGTGAAATACTGCACTGTCTGAGATGTTCGGGAGGCTCATAAGTCTTCTTTTAATCGTCTTTACTAAATATTAGGGTTTTGCTGATATCTATTGGCTGCGGATGTTCGATCTCTATGAAATCAAATCGCATATACATATACAATTTCATATAATGATAGTAGCGATGGAGAATGATCTGGAAGTGATATTGTGAGTAAAGATGGCGATAGTTTGGAAGAAATCGATAGTGAAAGTGACAGTGATGAACCCTGATAGCAGGCCATTCCGTCATCGGGGCGTTCATCAAATCTGTTCAACAGCTCACAAACGGGAGTGTAGACGACAGTGCAATGAATGTCACTAGATTGTATGTGATGAGTACAAGTTATATGACCAGATTTTCACCTTAGATTTCTTTATAGATACATGAGCTTTGTTTGTTTAATTCTCATTTAGTGTTTTTTTTAGTTTCAGAGAAATGCCATGTAGGTTACTTCTTCTACAAAGGCGACTGTTACAAATACTTCTCCAAACAGTTATCTTTCGCTGATGCCTCAATGAGATGCACAGACGACGGTGGAAAGCTTGCATCAATTCATAGTTTCAAGGAACTGGAGATTATTGAACGACTTGCTGGTGGTTTAAAATCATCACTTCCTTATTGGATTGGTGGTGGCTGGAGTTTTTATATTCGCAGGCAGCAGTGGCCCAAGGGAAGATTAATTGAATATTGGAAATCCAAGGCAAATTGGTACGCCGCTCTTAAAAAAGTGGCCATTGCTAATTGCACTTCTGTCAACTCCCGACAGTTGGTTTCTGTTAACTGTGCAACAAAACTCAACTTTGTATGTAAAGCTGTTCAACTAAATGCACCAGGTATGTTTATGAGATAAAATAAGAAATTAATATTTATTGCAAATCAACATTTATTTAAGGCTTTGAACCACGTCACCAGTCTACTAATCTGCTAGATCTACTGAACAAAAAATATAGATTAAGCTTTGACTAACATTACAACTGCATATTTTCTTAAATAGAATAATAAAAGCAACTCATACTAAACCTAACACAATGGTAGAACTGTGGCAATAACAGTACTTCAAAACATTTGATTTTACAATATTAGCCTTTAAAATATTCTCTAGAATCGTTGTAAACTCCTCAAAATGTTTTTGCATTGCTAGTCTTCTTTTATGTTTTGCAATTTGTTGCCTTGTTGCTACCAACCTATAACTTTAAGTATTTGTGGCAACAAACTGTAATTTCAAGTATCACACCAAACTATAATTTTATGAAAACAGTACAGATTTTGAACGAAATTTCATAAGAAAGCTGTGGTTATTTCATCGTTATGTCAAATGATGTACACAACGTAATTTAATGAAATTCTTTTTTTTAGCAACTGGTGAGCAGACCTTGCTCAACTACGTACCTGTACAGGATATTCTGTTCAAGAAGTAATGATAATTCAAAAGAATATCGTTATTCTAGAAAGGATTGTAAAAGTAGGGAAAGAAGAGTACACCCCTGGCCAAAAGTTTAAGAACACATTAAAAAAAATTTTTTTAGGGCTCAATTGGTTTTTTAATTATTATTATGTAATCAGAATTACTTCCTTCTAAATATGATAAAATGGAACAACATGTCTTATGTTCAATGAAATATTTATAGCACGTACAACTATCAATATTTCGTGGCATACCCCGTGTAATCAATCACTGCCTGTATCTGTCTTGACATTGAATCAATGAGGTTTTGTATTTCTTTAACAGTAATTTCATGGTTCCTCCCATTTAAAATAGCACCAATGCGCTCATTGCAGCATGTTGGATTTTTGTGTATATCCACCAGATGTTGTATCTTCGACGAGAGGTTCTCTATTGGGTTCAAATTGGGATGTAGTCCTGGCCACCCCAAGAAAACGAGGTGATCTGTCAACCAGAAATAAATGTGTTACGATCTTTGAGCAATCGCATGGAACTTAATGGTCTTGGAAGTAGTAATTTCCACCAGGAAACCCTTCACAAGCAGATGGTAGCATTTGATTATGCAGGATGTTCTGATAAATTGCACAACTGAATTTCAAACCATTTTCTAGTAGGTAGACATGAAGATATGCAGCGCCACATTATTTCTGATGCTGGAAATTTGACAGTAACAGTTAGACAATCTGATTTTAGTCACTTGCCTATATTTCGCCACACAACAGCATAACTTCAAAATATCTCAAACTTTGCCTCATCTGAGAAGATAACACACCTCCATTGATGTAAAGATTAGTCTTTGAATTCCCATCAAAATGAAGACAGTATTCCTATTGACCCTTGTTGATAAAGGCTTCTTGGCAGGCTGCGAGGTTTGAAACCTAGATTTTGTAGATTGTTTTGGTTGTTGCTAATGTTCACGAATGTTGATCATCAAAATTTATCCCCATGCTTTGTGGCCTCCTGCATTGTTTCTTTGGAGAAGTTGATGCACCCATTGAAGAATGTTTGACAGCTGATGCAACCACAGACTTGCTGCCGTAGCCACATTGAAAAATGTGTCTAATACTGAAGACTTCTTGGGAAAGATTTGCAATGATAGCTCGATTTTTTGATGATATATGGGTGGATTTACCCATTGAAACATGTTTAATAATATCATAATTTGGTAGATGGATTGACGATATAAATGTCAGCTAACCACAAAATGTGCATTTCTGACATACTTTATATTTTGACAAACTTTTGAAAGAATTTGTATTGCATCAGAATTCTAATTTAGTCATGGGACAAAAAGGCGTTTTTTATAGGTGTCCTTAAACTTCTGGCCAAGGGTGCAGACAAGAACAAATAAAGTCTATTAAACAGAGAAATATACTATAAACAAACTGAAAAGACCGGGTCTGTGCCCAACTTAGTAGGCGTCATATTATACTTCTAAGTGAGATTTATACATTTTACTTAGTATACGAATTATGTATACCATATTGTTAATTTAGATATACCATGTGTCCAACATTTCTGTGTGGATCATGCATGCTTGCAGGTAGTTATTTTAGTTAAAACATTATTAAGTTATTTTTAAAATTTGAATTGCCAAAATGTATTTTTAGAGTTTGGATTGGATAACTATTGTACCAGTATTTCAGAAACTAATACGAATTATTGTTTTAAATAGAAATAAAAAATCATGATGCACACATAATGTTTTAGACAGAGGGTACTTTTTACTTAGTATACGAAATATATATACCACATTCGAAGGTATTTAGATCTACCATTGACAATTGATAATCATTGTAATATTAATTTTCAGCGGATCTTAGTTTGTAATCTTGTCACAAGCATTATTGGTTTTAGAAAGCCTTAGTAGATCTTCTACAAAAATAGATTCTAATATACAAACTAAATATTAACAATTTCAACCAAATCTTGACCATAGAGAAAAATGTATGTGAATACATATTTGGACAAGAATGACCTACTTTGAGAACTCACAGCAATCACTTAGAAAAGTTAGCCCAATTGTTTGATTAGTTTTGACGCTATATTTGAGGTGGTAGTGTTACCGCGCCTCCTAAATCTACCAAGGATAATGAATTAGTTGTTCAACAAATATGTAATTGTACATACTTTCTGAGTCTCTGGTAAACCTACACACCAAATTTAAAATCAATTGGGCAAACTTTAATTTCTCTTACTCTACTCGACCCTCTTTCTAAAATGGTCCGATGTTTCTAACACTAAGTTCTATGCTCAGCAAGTATTTGGGCAGTCTACCACCTTTCAACCGATTTTGTAACATAAGGTATTTGACAGCTTTATATTCAGATGTTTTGTGAGCCTAGCTGGCATTATACAATTTGGATATAGATGATACTAGAGAGATCAATGTACCAGTTTTAGAATCATCTGTCTAGTTTCATTTGTTTAATGGGTCGTTTTGCGGATGACTTTCGGTTGTTTCGTCATGTCACTAAAAGTATCGTGGCGCATTGGCCACGAAATTTATTTTAACAAGCTGTCTTCTTTGTGTATGATGTATCAACATACAGAAAATGTTTTAGGTAGGAAAATATTTTAAAAACATGAAAAGGAATAAATTATATAAAATATGATAGAATATGTTGTGCAGTCCATTCTGAAACCTAAACGTTCTCTATTTTCTTGCCAACTAAATGAATACGTTTTGTGCCTCCGGAGTTTATTCAAAGCGGTTAAGCAGTGTATTTTCTAATGGTGAAAATTTACCGTTTTAAAAGTTGCTTATATTTATTTCTAATAAATTGTACTAACTTCTGTTGATCATTTAAAATCGACGTGTTGCTAGGCAAAAACATTGAAAGGGTTTCTATCAATAGATTTATTTTTATGGTTGAATGCAAATTACCTGCGATTAATATCCATCTAAAGTACTTCACTTTAATAAAAAGAAATAACAAAAACTCATTTCACGTTAACGTACTACAATTCAGATTTTTTAATTGCTTGCAACATCAAAGTCAGTATTATAAATTTCAAATAAATCGAACCAACTTGTAAACCCATAATGTTCAGGCTAATATGAAAAATAGTTTGAGGCACAAGAAACCTTGGTGGCACGGCCGACGTCCATTTCCTGTCATCTTTTTACCCTCCAGCACGAACCACGGACTACTTTACTAGAAATAATATTATTATAGAACAACAGAATTTAGACAAATAAAATACACTTTAAATAGTCTTTAATATTCTATTAACTTCAAGCATTTTCCTAGAAGGTTCCTTTAGCTCAACATAAAATTTCTCTCGTCACCAATATTAGCTCTCTATGGAAATGTTTAGCCCCTTAATAGTGGGCAAAGGCTCTAATGTTAACTAAGGAATTTCAAAAGCGGAGAAAATCTATAGCTATGTATGCAATCTACACAAATTTATCAGGTTCAATGTGGTTTTAACATCTCCCACTTTATCTAGCATGGACGCGAGAAAGATTTATGTAAATCAGTCAGTTACTTTCAGGTTTTCTCGCAGAGTGTCTAGCCAAGATAATCTAATATAACTTATTTGATTAGGATATAAAATTGGGTGTGTTTTACCTTTAAAAATGTCTAACGTTAGAAACAGATGTTATTCGCTTTTTGATCGTTAAATTCAGTTTAATTTTAATTTTTAAAATAATCTACGTTCATTAAGATTATAATTGATAGGTTTCCAAATAATAGGTATCAATTTAAAATGTGTTTGGTATGCAGTTACCTGGTTTATTTTTCTTATTTCAGTCTTATTATATCTTCTACAAATTTGTAAAACTAAAGTACTGTAAGTTTAGAATTTTTCACATTATAAGTTTTAACATTTTTTAAAACTAAATTGTTAAACAAATAGAGACTTTTTGATACTGAATATCTACTGAAAACAATTAGAAAGATTATACAGTGCAACAACACTTTAACATCTTGAGATATTTTCAACTTTCTTGGTCAATTTGGACAACATGCTCAATACGAATATTAAGTTAATTTTATTTTTTATTCAAAAATTAAATTTGACTTTAAAAATTCTATTTTCGTTCCTTAAAAATGATATAAGGAATAGTTTTTGTCGAGACAGTTGTAAATATGGTTCCCAAAATGTTTTTTATTGTTGACAGAAATCGGTTTTATTCGTAATGAAAACAATAGAATCAGAGCAGGAGCTGTACATTTCCGCAAAATAAGAAACACCAATATATTGTTTACAAAGTGAATTCAAAGTTATATCGAGCCTGTCGGGTGAATTTCGTGCTGTGTGAATGTGTTTACGTTTGCTATAGGTACGATGTACTCCCCTAGCATATCTGGTTCCCTATCCGCCGGTGTAGCACGTTTCAATTGTCGGTATGTGAAAGCTGTCTCCATGCTCGTCGCTTACGTCACCCATATTGGGAGCGAAAAGTCAATACGAGAATCCAAATAATGCACTTTAAGCGACATACGGCAACCAAGTCTCTCATAATTCTGCATGAGGTCATCGATGATTTCCATTGTCTTGACAAAAAATAAACCCCAGATTAATTTTTTGAGGATTCAAAATATGTAGGTAGGTTTTTAAAAATTAATTTTAAAAATTAAATGTAAAATTTTAGATATATTGTTGCTCCAATTCTGAACGATAAAAATTAAAACAAACTTGATCAGCATGTCCGAATTGACTAAACACATTGAAACATTTTCAAGATGTTAATAAAAGTATTTTTTTTGTTGCACTTACTAGTTTTACTAGCTACTACTGTTTGTTTTGATTTATTTTTATGCAATTTTATTTGCTGCTTTACAAAATACATAATTTTGTATATTAATATCGTTTGAACATTCTGTTAGAAATTTTATTTACTTATTTTCAGTCAGCCACCAACTTTATCTGTGGTCCAGTGGATAGCATGGTAACATAGGCGGGGACACAACACCGGTTCTAGTTCACGAGCCGGGAGGGTTTTAACTCTTGGCCTACAAGAAGGCAGTGGCCAATCCGCCGAATGTATTTTCAAAATTGTTAGAAAACGATGCAACATATTTACTTGAAATTTGAAATCGGTGCACCAAATGCGTTTGCGTATTTGTTAGACATCTTTTACAAACAATAACTATGCAATTTATGTGCAAATTATGAAATAAAACTATCTAACCGTTGACCCGATATTATCAGTAAAACCCTCTCGGCTTCCAGATTATTCGATTCAGAGAAACTTTATTACTACGAGAAGGATAGCTTAAGCTGCAGTTTAAATTTGTAAAATCGTCCGTGATTAGTTTTTTAAATCGCTTCGATTTACTTATATGTAGAAATAGAGGGTCTCATCTCACTTCGACTTATCTCACTTTGGCTTATCTCATATTGCCTTACCTGGGTTAGAGTTAGCTTAAGCAATGGGATTAACTTACATATAACAATGTGAAGGCAAAGTGAGATGTACCCAAATATACCACTTGTATTGTTCTTCTAACGCGAATGGGCGATTACACAGATCAAACTAGTTTGTGCAAACCAGAGATTATACAGCATGTTGATAATTTTCATTGTACGAACTAGAAAGGTAATTGGTAGTTTAATAGGCATATATTTTTACAGAAACTATAATTTATTTAAAGATTTGTGCAAACTAGTTTGATCGTGTGCACCTGCTTAACGATAGTAGTCTATTTCTAAGCAATTAACTTTGGTTGGTAATCGACATATTTGGTATGAGACCCTTTGTTTATTTTTCTCTTTATTTTTTAACAATTATGGTCTAATCCTATAAACTAAGGTGCAAACGAATGTTTGTTTGAAAATATATACATTGTAAAGTCACATTTCAATAAAACTGTTTGACATAGTTAATGAAATTATGATGTGTGTCACCCATATCAAGAAAATGGAACGGTATGTAAAATAGTTCAACTTAAATTATAAAAAAACTAGTTTTGATGATTCTTAGTTTATTTTTAACGTTTTAATTTAAAAAAGATAAGGTTTACGTTTAAACTAACGAGCATATTAACAATAAAGATTATATAATAATCGAATTCTCGTAACCTGTTTTTTGTTGATACTTTTGCCAGATATTATATTTTTAAATACAAATTCGATTCATATCTATGTACTTTAACCAATCGCGATGAACAAAACAGCATACATTGATTAGTATAACATTAATTGTGCAGACTTACTGGATGAGTATAAGACAATGCAATAATATTACGCAGCCTGCATTCTTGTATTAACATATAAGTTGTTTCTCTGATTCGAGCATGGGTGTTAAAAAAGAGAAATTATTACAACTGTGCATATCCAAATACTTTTGTGTTTTTGTGTATTTAATATTTTTATATTAGTGTAACGTTTTGATTTTATTTATTAAAATATTAGGCAGAACAAACAGGTTCTAGAGGGTGTCCCAAAAGTTAGAGAACCGCAAATTTAAATAGAAAACTAGATATTAAAAAGAACAAAAAGTAATAGGTATATGTATTTTGTATTGACAAATACTTAAAATGTTTCCTCGAATTGCAATACAACACGAAATCTTTGGTAATACTGTGACATGATTGTTTGTAGGTTTCCATTGAATTTTGGTTCTATTTATGCTGAATACTTTGTTTCGGTTGATGAATCATCTTGGGCTTATTAGCATCATAAAAGCAAATTCTTAGAACTATATTATAGAAAGAAATCAGACAGTGTGAGATCCGGGGATCTGGCAACACATCCGATTGCTTCGTACTTTATGTTTAGAAAATGTTTTATCAAGCCATTTTACAACGTCTTATGCGTAGTTAGCAGGTATATCATCATCTTTAGAAAAATGAAGATCACCGAAATGAGGGATGTCAAAGCAATAGGAAACAATTTGGTCTTCAGCATTTCATGATAACATTCACCATTAACAGTTCCTTCAAAGAAGAATGGACAAATTAGGCCAGTGCAACTTATTCCAGTCAAGATTGTGACTCCTGGAACAATGACTTCCGTTTAAAAATATGATAGAGATTCTCACTGGCACAATGAACAAAATTGTGTCTTTTAACAAGATCATTCAGTTTGAAGCAAGCTACATCACTGCTTAAGATCAAATCTGGGAAATCAGGTGGTTCTTCTCAAAATTGCACAAAATGTTCACAACTTTGTAATTGTTTATCGGGAATATAAAGAAGATGAGGTCTCAATGGTGTTTTATATCAATACCATGCAATACTTATATGTTGCAGTGAGGTTCGAGATATGTTCTGCTCTTTCGATGCTTGGTGGATAGATATTTTAGGAGCATGAATAAATGCTGCTGCCATTAAATATTTGTCTTCAGGAGCATTTGACACACTGCCAGTTTCTTCAAATTTGGATACAAGATTGAAAATCGTCAATTAACTCGGTACAGTTTATTTCTCATCATATGTCTTCAACATGCGTATAGGTCGTCATTGCATGATAATTCTTAATAACGAAGATATGTTTGTTTAAAACTAAAATCACTGCATTTTAAATTTAAGTCCTTGAGCGTCCAGTAGCATGCACTGGACAAGAATCAAGGTATAACAATAAGATCAATAAGATCCAAAGATAATATTTGAGTTTAAATGTTTTATATTTGTTGTCTTTGATATCTAATTATTATTTAAATTTGCGCTTTGATTAATTTTATGATACCTATGCATATCCACATTATGTTATTTGTCACATTTGATTTTATTTAATAAAAAACTAAATTTTCTTCTAATAAACAACAAACTTTATTTTTTTTCCTTGATAACTTTTCATATTTATGCATTGAGATCTAATTTGTTTATCTATGGCCTATGCATGATTTCTTTAAAATTTGAACTTTAAGTATGAAATTGAAAATAAAAGAAACGCGTCTTTCATATAATAGTGTGTGTGTGTGTATGTGTGTGTGTGTGTGTGTGTTTGTTAGAAGAAGAGTCTGCCTGATAGGTGATATTATGGTAGCTTTGTTTTTCTTCATCATACATTCTATCACTGCATATTTTATTCTACATTGCAAATACTTTAATAAGTAGTATATAAGATATGTACTTATGTACAAAAGTCAAGTGTTAAACAGGATCTGTTTACTGAATAACTATTAAATTTCCTCTGATTATATTTTGTCCTTCATAATAAACTATTTGTGAAGACTTGGGTTGCTTGCTATTACAAAACGATTGAGAAGTTTTTGAAATGATTTTTTTCACAGTACTCTTTATCATCTGTTATCGAAAAGATGACTCTAAATTTAGACTTAAGTAATTAAAGTTTGATAATATCCTTCAATGAAGAACAGTTAGAATTTATCGAATTCAAAATTCATGGCGCATGTAAAGCATATGAGGATTTTGGATTGTGGATAATTTTGTTCATTAATGGGCTTTTAAACTGTACTGGCATATATAAGCTTTCCCTCAAGTTGTAAAAAAGTCAGTTTCAAATGAAAGAGTTTATCTACGTCAGCTGTACCATTTTGGTACAATGTGACATGATTCATAGCCAATGGAACAAAGATTCCTTATGTAATTAGTTTGCTGAACATTGATTGAAAGGATGGCACAAAGTTTAGCAACAGTTTTCAGTTTTCTTATTGCAGTACTTCAATTTTAGAAGAAAGAAATATGTTGGTGAATGAATGTCTATTCTACGAAAAGTTCTTATGATACATGCTCTATTTTTGAAGATTTGGCACCTCAATTGGCTCAGAAAATCTAAGTTTTGACAGACTCTGATGCAAAAACAGACAAGGATCACTGTATTAATAGGTGCACAACTTCTGTTGAACCAGAATATTTTAAACTTAAGCTTCAAGTTCTTTATTACCTTATCCCGTAGAATTGGATTTTCAGGAAAATAGATACCAAGTAAAACATAGCCGTTCCAACATCCTATTTCCATTTCAGTCTACCAAGTATTAGTATTGTATTTACATACTTTAACACTTTCTACTGAACAATCTTGGGGAACAAAATTTAACTATACCTATGATATTATAAAGAACAACATTGTTTTTTAGTACATCTCATTGTAGTAAATATATATATACCATATGATATAACTGCTAAATATTTTTTTTAAAACTACATATATCTCTTTGATACTTATTTTGAAATTTAAAAACCTAATCAAAGAGTAGCAAATGCATGCGTTCTGAAAAAACTAGACATATTTATGTTAATTAAAAATATAGGGGTTTAAAGAATATCGTTTTCTATGTTTGAAGCAAATAATTAAAATTTCTATTATCTATTTTTGTCTTTAAATAGGCTATATTATGGTTATTGATTAATCTTGTATAAATTTGAAATGCCTTTGAACATAAGATCTATGCATAGATAGTTTTTGAAATTTAAACGTTTAAACTGTGCATTGTGCGGCCACATGTCTCCAAGGAGACCAGCGATTTCCTCCGAGACAACAACATCGGCAGAATTGTCCAGAAATATGTAAAATGACAGTCTTGTTTGATAATTTGCTGACATCTTTCCCAAGACGTCTGAATGCAGTTCTCCAAGCTTGCGGTGGTCATATATAGCTAATATTAAGGTTACAAAAATGACATTTTGGGAACGTTTCTCTCTGTTAATAGTACACCTGTTGAAACATTAAATTTGTTCAAATGTTCATTAGGGTTAGGTAACATACACAGTTTTGAGTGTATTTCAATTATTTATTTGTGTGAGCTAACACACTTTTATACATATTTCAATTATTTTATGGTGTCAGCTAACTGACTTTTTGCCATTTTTGGCCCATAATATTTTATGATATAAGTATTGCCAAAACAATGGCGTTTCGGAACAACAATGAGAATCACAATCAGATACCGAAAATCTACATTTGATAAATAATGTCTCTAATTTTATAATATGTTCAAAACATATAAAATAAGGAATGGGGAGGTCACTAAGTACGTAGAATAATTGAAAATCAATTGCGATTTTTCAAGATTACTGTGTTATTTTAAACCCTGAAAAATCTATTTTATTACCAACAAATTTAATGTGTTATGTTTGTGTGTTTATTTATAGGCCACGGCCTGTTTTAAAAAATTTTAGTTCAAAAAAATTGTCCATCAAATGTTTTTGCATATTATCTTTACTGACCCCATAGAGAACTCATTCCAATTAATTTTAAAAAAATTCATCGGTGTCTTTTTTTTCTATGGCCCATTATCGATTTTTATGGATTCTGAACCATTCTTTTCATAATATTATTGGTTTAAACCCACAAATTGAGCTACGA
>JAUYWI010085420.1:0-12767 GCA_034780595.1 Parotoplana pacifica
TTTTTTCTAATTGCTTTACTTTGAGGAAAAGGTTTTACAAAAATAAAAGTCCACCGGAGAAAATGAAGTGAGTTTATCACAAACCTTTTACTTTTGAAATATTCTTAAAAACCATTAGGTTTCATATTTGAAATTGCTACTTCTTCCAAAAAGTTGTCTTAATGTGACAATCTTCATAAAACACTTACTTAACATGCAATTAGATAGGAGGGGGGGGGGGCGGTTTTTAATTGGCGGGTCTGTACATCCCAGTTAACATTTTCACTAATAAATTAATTAATAAAAAAAACACCAGGAAAGAAAAATAAAAATGACAATAAAATGGGATAATTATATAACTCTGAACAGCATGTAGCCACATATATATCTCGACTCACAAAAAAACACAACAGACAGGAAATTTGGAGCTGACATGCAAGCCAGTCAGTCTCTCTCAAAATGCACTCAACCAAATCAATAGATATCGACATGTGCTACTACTATCCATCCTAAAGTCAAAGTCTGAAGTGAACACTTTAGACAGTTTTCGTTTTCGTAGTTATGTAGTAAGTTTCATTTAAATTCATCAATGAATATTGAACAATAAGTTGTCGGTTTCTCTGTCCAAAATTCAACAATAAACATAGCTCCCTCTTAAGTATTCTGTAGCGAAAATACAAGTTTTGAATGCAGTCAGCTAAACACACTCGTATGATATTTAATCAAGCAGATGAACAATACATTTGCTAACATGCAATCCAGTCGAATCAGAGAAACACTCGGGTTAGTGTAGAGACAGAATGCTCTTTTATCAAAAGATAAATTGGCAAAATAAAACAATGCAACTAGTCTTCCCAAATATATTCAATTAGTCAAAAACCAAAGAATGGGGACAGTGAAAAAATCATGAACAAATAGGTCACAAACCAAAGACTACAAAATTTAATAGTCCCTATTTATCACAATAATACGGCAAATAAAACTCGGTATCCTTTGTTTTCTGTTACAGGAAAGTAAAGACTGTGCCCTATTTGGACCACAACAGTAGCTCTGATTAGAAATGAACAATCAAGAGAACAAAGTGTCTAATTTTTTCTAATGTGCTCCAAAAAAACGATGTTTTTGGGGTCACCTTTTTTATAATGCTTTTTTTCCGAACGTTTGGCAACCTTGTACGTTGTAAATAAATAATAGTACAATGATCGAATTTTAGACATTTTATTTAAACGAATTTAAACAGCAAATTGCAATGGTTATTTAGCCAACATTAGACAAGTTATTTTATGTCAAAAATAGCATTTTGTCAAACGGATATGTAGCGCTTAGCGAGATTGTGTTTTCTTATAATTAACATTTGATCAGTTACTGAAAAAGTGAGCAACTTACTACTTCACAGGCGGCAGGATATGACCGTCCCTACATTTGATGCTGGCGCCAATCTAAAATATAAAAAGAAATTCTATCTTCTTATTTGATAAGCAAAATGTTAAAAATTAAATTCTTCTTGTTTTAGTACGGGAGCTGCTGCCGTTTTAACTACAACTTTGAGTCCAAAAGGTTTGATGTATTTCAGTTACTAAAGATGATTAGACGTGGTCAACAGAATTTGGAAAAAAAATTAACAAAAAGATTCTTTGATCTATACGAAAGGACCCATTGGCAAATGCAGTGTCATTCATTAAGCGACGAGCAGACAAAACATCACCGGGGAAATGATTCAGAAAATGCTCATAGAGGGCACATAATTATTGAAACACAAAAGTCTGAAATGTGCCAGATCAAGAGTTGGAATACATAATTTCCATCCGATGCTAACAGATTATTTCTTGGAATTATAACTAATCCTAAAAATGACATTTGGTATACTTCACAACCAACCCCATGGAATACACAATATGTTTGGAGAAAGGATGAAGGAAATTATTAAACGAGCTAATTTATCTGAAACATATATGGTACTCATCACTCAATACGAGCAACTTACCGTACTGTACAAGATGAATTCTTCAAAGGGGGTAAGCGTGTCATTCTCTGTGGACATCGGAGGTCAACGAGTTTGATATCATTCTCAAAGCCGTCATGGAGCAAAAACAGGCAGACCATTTGTCAAAAATCAATTCGTTATGACGTACATGAAGCTTGCACCCAATATTTGCCTACAGAAAACCAGTCAAATAAAGTCATCTACAAGTATTACAAAAAATGAATTACCTATTCAATTTACTTTAAATAGTCATTCAAGTTTCTGTCTTACTTATATACATTTTGATAATTAATTTCTTTAAATTATATACTTAAGATACTTTATACATTCAATAAATAAAACCGTTTCTGCTGTTATTCATATTGAGAAATATAACAGTTGCAGAATACAAATAAGATGCAAAGAATATATCGTTATTTTCGAAATAGCGTGTAAATATCTGTTTAATATTTTAAAGAAAACCTATTTCCAGTGGACGTAGGATCGATGACGTCATCAACTGCAGTCACTACACTAAATTTTAAACCAATTGAATAAACGTGAAAAATGCTATTTTTAAGAGAGATAGGAATTTAACATAAGACGAACCATTTGATGTCACGCGTGACATTGTGTAACTGGTTGTGACGCACAAGGTTTCACTTTTTATAAAGTACTAGTCATCGTCTTAGATACACCAAACCTTTTGGACCGAAAACTGTAATTAAAGTGGCAGTAGCTCCGATCATAAGTAAAATATTGAACAAACAATTAAAGTTGGCCTATTTGAGAAGAAAATCTGTTTGCTACTAATTCATTCAACAACAATATCTGTCACGGTATAACTAAAGAAGTTCTCTTGTAACAACATTTTGGAAACAAGAATAAAAAATAAAAACTGTAGTCTGTTTGCCAAATCATTTTATCACTGCCAAATTTGGTGCACTACAGATAAACATAGCTATTCAAGAGGAAGAATAACAAGAATGTTATCTCCATTAGTGTCCATTAAAAAGTGGGTTTTTTCTAACGTAGAGACGGAATATTTATATTAAATGGATATATAACTTGAATAAGTCAATATTTATATATATTTTTTAAAAATGACAATGAAAATATTATTTAATTTATAATAAAAACCAAGCTAAAAATAATAAAAACTTGTTTAGTCAAAGTTAATGTCGACAATCGCCATTTTGTTAGGCTATCTGGAAGCAGATTTAGATTGTACCTCTGGATGGATAACTAAGTGAAAGCTTTCAGCCTTGCACTACAGAGCTAACTCCCATTAAGAAACTAAAACCAACATGTCAACAATCGCCATTTTGTTAGGCATATCTCTCTGTCGAAGCTGTTTCAGAATTATCAACCGACAAAAATGAAGCTTTTTCTTCTTCTAATCAATATACTATTTCTGTAAGAGTCGAAGTTCTTACTTATTCTTCCTCTATGAATAAGGTAAGAATGTAAATGTCAGGTTTAATAAGCCCGCTCAATGATATGAATTCAATTTTATATACAAAATCTAATTGATTGAGCAATAATCTCGGAAATATAACTATTGATGCAATAAACCATTTTTTAATATTTGTTAATCATAAAAATGTAGTTTCTAATTCTGAAGAAAGTAGGATATAACCTCTTGTTGGTTAAATTTTCATGCTAAACAAACCAACTTATGCCCAGTGCTAAATGAGAGGGGTGCAATAAGTCATTTTAATTATTTTATGCAACAAAACAATGTCCTATGCAAATATAGCTGCTGAACTTTTATTTAAAGTTCTGGATGCCGCCAATATTTGCCAAATGGGACTTTGAGAGTCTCGGATTGTAAACGATTTCGCTCTACATACCTTGTCACAAAATCAAGCTGCTCACTTGCATTGTGAGGCTGTATGCAGAGCCATGCCTTTCACAATTATCCAATAAGTGGAGATAAACCAGTACAGATCGAGTGATTGCTTCTGCTGCCCTTGCACCCACTTGTCATCAGCAATAGCAAGAAGTTTCCATCATGTCATCAACTATAAAACATCGAAGGGAAATATGCAAGGCGTTTTAGCTTGGAAGCCATATCATCCTTGCTTTGAAATGTGCGATAATTTGGGTAGAGCGAACAGAGAGCTTTAGTAGAAAATGCAAAAACATGAAAAGCTTCGAGATAGAATGCCTTCGCTCGATGTCTAAAGATCAGTAGTTTCTTCAGAATAATATGGGTTTCCAGAACCACATTTTTTCAGATTTAAAACCAATGAAGATCTTGTTGACATAAATGTTCGCGTTGCGTAGTTGAATTAGTTATCTTGGACGCTTTGATATCTTCACAGATGGTTGCCAATACTCGCCATCATAGAAAACATCTGGGAAATGAAGGATTGCCATATGAGATCATCGCGCTGCAGGAATAATTATCTTGGAAGATGGAAAACACTTCCGAAGATTAGTAAATTTGCTTCTTATTCTAAGGCACACCTAAATTGATGTTTTTGAGGTCACAATCCTTCAAAGGTGCCTCCTAAAATGATGTTTTTGAGCTCACATTTTTTAATAAGAGACCAAATCCGGTTGACATCCGGAAGAAAGATTCTCATGCTACATAGCTGACAATTCAATGGAACAAAAAGCGCCAAAACCGATCCATTTAAAGTCGAAATCAGTAAATATAAAACCAATTCAAAGATTCCTATCTATAACGTTAAAAATTATGATTTATGTGACTAAACAAAGCGAGTGATTCTTCTATTCAATTCAATTCTATCTATATGAATCAATAAACATAGATATAATATCGTCCTATAACAAACAGTAGTACCATAAAATAATAAAACTTCGTAACCGGTCTGATTTTGTTGGCCAATTCTCTCTCCTGGAACGAGGGCTGGTATCTTGGGTCATTGGGTTCAAGTCACCGATCACGTTCCGTAATAGAGCTATTTGGGGGCAGGTCACACGCGCGATACAGACATCTGGGATATTTGAGGTAAGGCCACACGTCCTAGCCCCGTCTGCGAGTGAGAGAACTAACCGACACTACAAAAATCATTTCACTAAACTTAAGCAGTCTAAAACACAATTTATAGAATGCCAAAAAAATTAAGGGCCACAGATATTTCTTTATTTTATAAAATCTCAAGAATAGGGCTTATACTTTTCTAAACTAATTTACTGTGCGCATAACTTTACAATAAAACAATCTTCATTCTTTTAGAAGAAGAAAACAACCCCTTCTGGTTTAGCAAATCGGTTTGTTTGTTAGCTGTGAATTCAACACTGTTCAAAATTAAATTAAAGTCCCTATAGTCAGTCCTAGATAGTCTACCAAATATTTAGAAAGAAAAAGAACACGACTAGAAAGCCAAAACAACAAAAACATGTGTCGTGTCGTGTAAGGGTTGTCAACTAAATCCGCAGGTGATAAAATAAAAACAAACGAAGCCAACCGACTAAGTCTTCTGTGGGGAATATCTCAGAACTTTTGCTTACATCACTAATAGTTTTTTTAGTTATAATAATACTATGGTTTCTTTTTTTAAAGGATTATGAAAAGGCACTTTAGTAGTAAATCCCCCGGCTAAGTTATTGAAAACATTTCTGTCACTTCCAACTCGATATCACACGGGTACTAGCGGGTGATTAGTAAAAGCCCGCGGTCAGTGCATGCATTTTAAAAGGCGCCCAGCATACAGTGGCGGCTACAAAGTCGCATAACAATTGCATTCGTGTACCTACCTACCTACCATGATCGGCGCGAGGTATACAGCCAAAACAAAATGGCGACATCTCTGTCATATCAAAGGGGATACAATTGACGCCTAGCTGCTGCACCATGCCATAAAACAAGCCAGTGACACTTTGAAGGTGAACATTCGCTAATTGTGCAAGCTTTTATGGATACCTAGTACACAGTGCAGCCGCACATTTGTGAAAATGCACTTAAAACAAAATTTGTGAAGACTATTTTTGCCAATTTTAGGGTTATAGGTGGGAAACATATCATCTTTTTAAAATTTCTATGTTGAAAATCGTGTTGTATCCGGATCACAGACTAAATATTTAGAGAGCTTTAACTTAGCCTATTTCGCGCATAAAAATTCGATATCTATGTTAAGGAGGAAAGGGAAATATCTATCGTTTTCTCCAGAAGTTCTATTTTTGTACCAAACTTCAGAGTTGGTGATTTTAGATGAAAGAATGGTGGAATTTGAGGAAATACCACGTAGTCGAACCTCAGTCTAGGTTTACTTACTCTATGGTTCCGAAATCAATGGCAGAAGCAGTATTATGGTCTTCTGATCAATTTTGGTCTAAAATTTTGAACAATTTGAATAATATGTATTTTTAATATTCTGTATTTTGATGAATATAATATCTCAGGTCAGAAACTAAATATTGTTAAAAATCGGAATACATATTAATCAATAAGTTTTGTGTTAAGAGTAATAATAAAAAAACAGGTATACTTTGATTAAAAAATATACTACTTATTCATATTACTCGCCAATGATAGCCCGGGACAGCTGTTTCGGCCTTATTGGGCCTCATCACAGCCTGAGCAATATATATCTCAGGTTGTACTCTCATCAAAAACGAAATTTATTTTATCAATACGTTTTTGACCCCCGATTGCTTTGTTTCGTAAAAAGAACATTTTTACAATTGTAGGCCACATTTTATTGTTATTTAGTGCCATGTCATTTAGAAAAAGAAACCTCCTACACTGATGTCAGATTGCATGCAACATGACCTGTGCATTTCCGAGAAACTTGAAACTAATATGTACTACAAAGAGTTGGTGAAATTTAATCTCGCGGCTTAGAAAGTACAGAACCAGCGAGTATTTTAGTCAACCTGACCGGGATATATTTCTACACCAACACAACAAAAATCGATAACACCTACACGTTAACTCTATTCTATAGATCTCTTAATTAGAAAAATCAATTTCTGTGGCACAGCAGCAGCTTCTATGCCTTCCTCGGTTTGAATTGTTGTTAATAATTTGCATCAGAAGGTCAACGCAGATCGCTCCACTGGGCTACCTTGGCTCTTTACAAAAGTAGGGCCGCCCGGCGCGAAAATGAATTGGCTCAGTTCTCTCGCTAAATTAAATAACAACGACGCTGATATCCTTACCCGCTATCTATGCACACAGTGCACGTGATAGTATGTCAGCCAGAAGACTCCTGGAATATCGTTCAACCTGATAACACATTATGCTTTCCAAATAGAACTCTCCAAAGACCAAATAAAATGCACCTAAGAATCGCTACGAAATTTTTCTCGTTTAAAAAAAACATCATTACAAAATCAGACAGCAAAATAAGTGCATCTGGTGTATAGTAAGAGATACGGACAAAATGATTTATGTTTACCACATAAAGTACTACCCAGACAAATGCATAAGATTCACATTTGAATGCATGAACAATATAAAAAAGATCCTTTATTAATAAAAATGTACACTTACTGAGTTTTTATCGGATAATAAAGTTAGAAATTAATAAAATTATGTCATTATTATATGAAATAAACGTTAAACTACGATGTCATGTCATACAGAAATAAGTATTTGCAAAAAGGGAACAATTTTTAGTTTAATAACCAATCGGCAAAAACGTTTTTTAACTTTTGCCCTTAACATCGATTTCTATGGTATTATACCAAAGCACAAAAATCTATTGGTTGTTAGGGGGTTCTTTCTCTGGTTACTCAAATAATTTAACCCCAAATTCAACCAATATTTCTGTTTTCCGGACTTATGGGGCAGTTTTTAAAAAACAAAAATCGATGTCTATGTAAGTAATAGATAATTTTCCCACATTTTATTTTCTCAATACAATATTATGTAGGTACTAAACGTTTGAAATCTGTCATAAAAATGGCCTATCAATTTCACACCTGATGTTATAAATAAGATTTCAAACCGATCTAAAATGGTATAGTTAGTTCTGCCAGCACTGTATTGCAGTCTACATTCATTTACTAAAACAAATCTGTTTAAAAAATGACAGAAACGACCACACTGTAAAAATTATGACAAACCTACACACTTCTTTATCTATCTCTCGGCACAATATTCAGCATAATTAGCCATCCAGTTAACAAATGAGTAGGACAACATTTTGATACATTTGTTAGGATGTCAGCTCATCACCTGTACCTATGGTCTATCTGGCTTGGCTAGTCTCTGCACTATACAGAATGGCGGCATGGACATGGCACACAACAGATCAGGATCATGTGTTAAACCCGATCAAACAGAAAATGTAGCATCCTACTGCCCACTACTACACGCATACACATTATTATAGTACATATCAATCTGCTGCCAAACTATAAACAGCAGAAAGAGTCGTCCTCGATATACACAGAAGAACTAGGAGGATTATTGATGGCACAGAATCTCTACAAATTGTGTACAGTTAGATCTAAGTATGTACATAATACAGTCAAGGGAGGCAGTCTTCCGACATAATGGATTAGGTGTCGACGTAATAAATTGGTTGTGTAATACACTCAGACCACAGCCAGTCAACAGGCACAGGGCAGTGAGGTAATAGCAACACCGCTGCTTTTCCTAATTTGCAAAACAATTTGCCTCTCCATACACTCACTTATGTGTTTTCTAAATGCAAGAAAGCAAGATAACTATGTGAAATAAGAAGGTAAAAGATACACATTTTTATAAATTATCTATTTATTTATCTTGTATTTGTTTGTTTGTTTTAAACTAATTAGTATTATACGAAATTTATAAAATGCTACTTCATATGTATTACTCCCAGTGAGCGAAGCAAATGAGTGATTTATAAATGAGAATATGCAATTATATTCTCTGCAGTCATTGGGAATTCACTTTCTATGTAATTTTGAAATATAAGAAAATTTTGTCGTCGTTAGGGAGAATTTTAAAAAATAAGCAACAATATGTTTCTATAAGTTTAAAATATGACATTTTTATTTTAAAAAATGTACAACATTACTTGCAAGTAGTATTGTTTTTATCTTTTTTTTATAAATACCATAAATAAAATATCTCCATGTCATATAAAGTGAAACTTTATTGATTGATCCACAGAGTAGGAATCTATATTTAGTACTCAATGGATTTTTCTATGTATGAGAAAATAAGCTTTATATCGATGCATAGAATAAAGTTAATATTTCTCAATTACTTTAGTTTTTGTACTGTATAGGCTCAAATCAATAGTTCTCTACATCGAAATTAGAAGTCTTTCAAATACATACTTACAAAATGCCACTATAATAACAAATAGATAGATATAATAAGTATAAAAATAATACACAACATTGCTCAGTGTACAATAAAAATCTGATTATTTGCCATCTAAATAAAAAATAATAATATTCATCTATTTTCGAATTTCTTCATTTAACCTACATTTTATACTGAGATAGACATTTGGTCTTTTTACGTATTTTGTCGTTCGCGTTCACTTTTCCCTATAACTAGCGACTGTGGAACGGATAATTATAACATTCACGGAAATGTAATATACTGTAAAATCACCTATCCTTAAACAACTACAAGACATCATACATCTAAATCGATCTTCGGACAGGAAATATATATAATGTTGATATATTGTTCAATTAATTAGCTTCCTATATTTGAAGGTAAGTAAACATCTAAATAGACTGGCTAAAGACCAAAATTAGTTCATTATATAACAGAATACAGTCATGTAAATAAAATAATACCTATTCTTTTCGTTTGCAACAACATCATTGAGCTATTAAATAATGGCTGGTATGCACCAAATAAAATTAAATTAAATCAAAGAATTTTGAGAATAGAAATTAATTAAATTAGTATTAAATTATTTAATTAAATTGTCTAAATAAATAATTCTTTAAGTTAGCGCTTTCCCAATTTAAATTTAAACAACGTATTGGTCTAAATTTATTGATTTTTTAAATTTCTTTTGTTTTTTTTACTCGTGTTGTTTTCAGATGCAATTTTAGATAACTTGGAGGTTTTTATTATAAATGGAAAAATAAAAAGAGCAGTTAATTTATACGCCTTAGGTGCAAAGAACACTGCATGGGAAACCATTACTGTTTCATATAATTCTGATAAGAAAGTAACAACACAGTCGAAAGAATAGTTAATTCTGTGCTAAAAAGGCTAAAAAAGAGAACGTTTCATTAAAAAAAAATGGAGGCGGTTCCGTACCATCCCATACTACAGAAAATATAATAAATTCAGCACCACAGTTATTCAACTCAATCGCAAAAGTACAAGATGACGACGAGGAAGATTGCGAGGATAGCAGATCGATTGTCGAGGAAAACGTGTATTTTACTAGTTCTTCAAAAGAACAAAGTCAACATGAATCTCCGCCTGAGAAAAAAGAAGGGAAGAAAATTAAATTCTTTACGAGAGCAGCACGCGATTGAAGAACATAATGCGAAAATGGAATTGCTTCAGCTTGAGGAACAATCTCGTATTGAAGAACATAAATTGAGTATAAGAGTTTTAAATATCGTTTGATGAACATTTTGATATTTCTGTTTTAAATATGTACCGTGCAATTTTTTATTACACAATAAAAGTATTTTTTAAACATATTTTAGTATATTTTCAGCTCATGAATTACGAGTACATGATTACAACAATAGACATAAAATATACAAACAATAAACATTTAAAAACGGTATTCAGTGTGTAAGTTCATCGCTCTCTGAAGAATAAAATTACCTGACTTAATCCTACTTATGAATAGAATTGAAGTTTAGAATTAAATTGGTGAGAATAAGATTAATTTTAGTTTCGTTTTACTGTATTTGGTGCCTAGAATTTTCTTATTTTAATTCTATTTAACGACGATTAGAATTTTTTTTTTTTTGGTCCATACGAGCCAATTTGTATCTAAGTAATACTAAACAACTTCTGATGAAAGACAACAGTTTAGAGAATAATAATAAAAAAGCACCACAGCAGAAATCCGAACTCTGCTAAAAGATTGCTATTAATTATCACTGGACTAGATTATCTAGGTAGATCTACCAACCACTTTTCCATATTACAGAAGGATTCGATGACCGCTGTGAAGAAAATCAGTTATGATTTGTACTCAAAGGCTCAGTGTATTTTGCTTATGCTGAAAAACGAATTGCTTCGATTTGCTTCAAATTTACACTATAGATATCTAAAAATATCATAAACATTTTCTGAAAGTTTCAAATTAGCTGGTTAATCGAAACTAACATGTTTGATGGTTTTAATTTTGATACTATGTATTTATAGGCGAACATTATGATTACAATTCTCTTGGCTCCCGAACTAGAAATGCTTTTGGAAATTTGTTATCAAGTACACAAATGAATCTTGATACAATAGGCTGATGGTAACATGATTTCTTAATTATAGACAAATAATAATAATGATCTGAATAAAAGATATTATTGGGTCATGCAAAATTGTCGTATACATTTATTTTATCGAATTAAATTATTCTGCCTTATAAATTGCAGCTGCTGTTTTAGAGACGACATTTTTTGCAATACCCAAATAATAGAATTTATATAGGAGGAAACGTTAAAATAAATGTTCACATCAGTGTCCGGAAAGGTGGTAACTCTTTAGCCACACATTTCTTAGAAAACGCTTATGTAAAATTCAATTGAAAACTATGGAAAATTCCACTTAAATAGCTATATAGAAAATTCATCTGATAACTCTATGGAAAATTCAATTGAATACTATGGAAAATTCCACTGAAAACGCTAATGGAAAATTAATGAACTCGATATTAAAAATTCCTTTGACAACTCTATGGAATATTCCATATGAAATTCTATTGATATTGAACCCGGCTACTTCGACAGATTTTCTTCCGTCATTTCAGAGTAGCCTGTTTTTTTAGAAATTCTCCAATGTTGCAAATGCTTATTTTTATCAAATAAAGTTCTATAAAACATCTGTTTAGGACGAAATTACAGTGATAAACATGCGCCAATGTCTTAGCATACTAGTATCAAAATGATTAAAATAAGGCACAGAAGAATAGTAATAAGTGTTACAAAACAAATCATGGAATGAAAAGTATTTTCGGATATCCTAATCAGGGTACAATAGGTGTCAAAATGCAACGATCTCACCGGGAAATCTCTAGGTGGTGGTAGTCTTGGCAACATCAAAACACCAGCCTTGATCTGACTCATCAAGAATCCAGCCGAAGTCCTCAGTGACCTGTTCAGCATCAGAGTCTGCTCTCTTTGTAAAGCCCTCTGCGGCACCGCCATCGGAACACAAAGCAGCTTTGCACCCATTCGCCTTCTCCTGGGTGCTGACCGCATCAGTACCAAGAGGATCGCCACCACAGCTGTTGTTATCAATGATAATGTCAGAGTCGTCCAAAAAATCTTTCTCAAAGAAATCCAGCAAGCTGGTCTGGGAGTCATCCTTTGCCTGTGATCAAAGAACAAGCGACAAATCGTTCATTGGACAGTTTGGTCAACAATAAAATTATGTCATCAACATTCTAAAATAACCTTTTCTATTTTAACCCCATAGAAGCCACAAGGGATGGCCAATTTGACCCAACAGTTGGAGAATGCAAATATATAAATGTGAATATCTACAAAACGACAAGATAATCAAGATATTTTTATGCACTTGCTGTATCTATTTGGGAAAGATGTCACTGTATACAACACTAGTTATGTGACTGATGATATCACTGTGCACAACACTAGTTATGTGACTGATGATGTCACTGTATACAACACTAGTTATGTGACTGATGATGTCACTGTATACAACACTAGTTATGTGACTGATGATGTCACTGTATACAAC
>JAUYWI010085431.1:0-12765 GCA_034780595.1 Parotoplana pacifica
TTTCGCATTTTTTGTTCAAGGTCCAGCTTTCGCAACCATAAATACCAATCGGCCAGATTAAGGCCTTGATGAGTCTACTTTTAAGCTGCTTTGGTATTGCTCTGTTTTGCCATATGTTGGTGAGCTTCATCATGCTGGTTTTTGCTGTAGCTACACAAATAATAATAATGGGTAATTCAAAGCATTGCTACATTAATAACTGTGTTATTTGCACAGGAAAACGATTATTCTAACTTTCCATAACAGTACTGTGAACGAAATGTTTATAAGAATCAATTTGACTGTATAAAAACAAAAATAATATATCCTACCGGTCAATTGACAGACTTAGTGATTCAAGTGTGAACAATACTATTTGTTTGCAATCACATATTTATACACATGGACATATTTTATTTCAGTATCAGAAAATCTAATTGAAAAACGCCACTAGTTAACTTATTGATGAAATTGATGTAACATTTTCAGTAGCAGTCATATTCTAATTTTAATTGTGTTTTTTTCTTCTTTTTAGGATTATTGTATTAAAGGTTTTTAAATTTTTTAAATGTTACTTCGACAACCGTTCATGTAATATAGTACCGGGAGTATTATAATGAAATATAAGTAATTATTTTGTATGTATCCATCATCAATTTAATTTAAGCCACTATAACTAAAATTTCATGTTTTAAACAAACAATAATTTGGAATGTTAAAAATATAATTGTACAACATATATAGTAGTTGTATGGCATGCAACAAATGCTTCCAGAATTCACAAAGTGTCTAAAAAGGTTTTGTATTTCGTGTGCTTTTATTTTTTGCGGAAATCGAGTCTTGAATTCTATCGAGCACATAATTGATAACATTGTGCAACTTGTCAATAAACTCGTCTTCCTGAAATCATGATATGAGGATCTCATCAATGAGTTGATATTTCGTTGTTATTGAGTGTTTACTCATTTTCTGCCCCATTTTGTGGCCACGGGATGACATTAACAGAAGACGTTCGCGTATGTCTGGGTGTTAAATCTTGCAATAGTTAAGGTAAAACCATTTTGCAGTTAAAAAAAGATACCTTGATTGTAAAACTCTGAGGTACTGATTGTTTCTATTATGCTTTGTACGACTTGTAGTCACCAGGTTTCTCGGTATGAAATTATTCCATGCATGTGTGCTGCAGGCCAGTTGTCACCAATCGTCACTTTTCCAGTTCCTATTTTGTTTGGCAAACTCAAGAGGTGCCTTGATCATTTAGGAGATCAGCTTTGGCTTAATGGACTTGCAACCCATAATTATTGACATGGCGTTCACGCAGCTCTCGTTGAGATTGTAACTCCATGTCACGAAAGTTGATCTTGAACTGGTGTGGTCATTTTTCGTTTCCTGCAATGTGTTTAATGGTTGATGTTCATAACCCTGGATTGATTGAGTAATGTGACACGGAAAAACAATTTGTATCGTTGATAAATTGCCAGTAATAGATTAATTACTTAAATTGCTTGTCTAAGTAAAATTCAAGAATATAATGTCAGATTGAAAAAATTATAATAGAATAACCTCAAACAACAAGAAAACAGGATGTAATCATAATAATATATTCCCTATGAACTTAGAATTTGCGTAGAAGAAGCAAATAGCCTTTACACATCTGCATTACTTCCTCCAGTGTATCACATCCGCTCAGCATTTGCTCGGTTTTGAGCTGCCTCTTCATCACCTCCTTGGTCGGCTCATTGTATTCAACATGCTCTAATGGATCTTCAACTGCCTCTTGATAATCTCCACTGTGCCTCTTATTAATCTCCACTGTGTTTCAACACAGTAGCAGACCTCCTGATCAATCAGTTTGATTGTAGCCTACAATTAGTTAATTTGGATAAAACTATGTACACAAATTTCATATAATTGTGGGAATTGTATCAAACACGGGTGTTAGCCTGATATAGGGGCACCTAATATCTCCTAAGTTTGTTGTTGTTATTATTCTTGTAATTTAACAACCCTTTTTAAACAAAGCAACCTAACTAAAAGTGGAGGTTTTTAAGAATCATGATTTTATAATATTGAAAAGCAAATAATTAAAAATAGAAACTGTAAATAGCAGGACTACTTACATAATTATTTTAATCTGAATAACGACAAACAATATCAATGAAAATCAGAGTCGAAGCATATGCTTGCCAATAAATTTATTATCTGATGGTGACCACAAAGCGAGGTAGAGCTACATAGACATACTATAAACAAATGATTGACATTTTCTACATAGGTAATCACACATTGTTAATCATGTTACACTCTCAAGCCATGAACTATTTGATAAGTGTCTAGTATGCTGCGATTGCTACCACATCCGTTTTAGAATAATATTTTCCATTAACAGTAGAATTACCAAATTTCAGACTTATCTAGAAATAGCATTGCCGTCAACTGACGGATGAAATCGATATAATTATGTTATGCCAATAAACGTTTTTACTTTGAGCTGCAATTCAATGAATATACATACCGGGTGAATTTTAAGTAACCACCGATTTTTAATAATAAAATAGTTTAAAATCGGTCGTTGGTTAAAACTCACCCTCTATGTATTCTGTGGTAATGCTGATTTTATAATATAATAGTATATAAATGGTTCAAAATGCACTGTTAAAAGATTGCACTCATAATGTAGTATTTTGTGTGAATATCAAGTTATTTTTAAGTTATACATAACTACATATATTTCTGTTATTTAGAAAATAGTGAACACACTAAGCTGGGGCATATTTCTAAATGGCTCCGTGGGGGGCATTACACAGAAGTTGTAAAAAGAAATTCAAGGCATTTGACATGTGGACATAGAATGCGGAAACTTTCGGCACACTAAGAATACAAACATGATAAATGTTTAGAGAATACCAATGAAAGAAAGAACTTAATAAATAAAATTATGAAACTTAAAATAATAAACACCAGACACTATTGAGAAAACAGTTGTTAAATAATATGCCAACGAATATATAGATAAATAGATAGCTAAAGTAATAAATATATTGTTACATATATACATAGATAGATGGATGGATGGATAGGATAGATAGATAAAAAGGTAGATAGATTATGTTTATTAAACCTTATTGGTGGAAACACTTAATTAACTTAAGATGTATGTAGACTACACATGTCAAATTGTTTGGTTAATGAACACTAACTAAAATCATTTCATTTTGAGGCCACACAAAAAATTCATCCGATTTCCAGCACATTCAAATTCAAAATGAACATCAAATGTTACAACGTTACAACGTTACAACGTTACAATGTTACAAATGTTACAACGTTTCAGAAAAGTGCAGTGTACGTAAATATGAAAGTGAACCGATAAAACGTTTTACACCAATATTTTCAGCATATATAGTTCCCATTATATTCTTTTGCAGAGAAAAAATAAACCTTATGCTGGTTGTTGGAAGATGTACCACAAATAAACTTTATTGGTTCAATTTCTTCACCAGAAGTACACATTAAGAGTTCATTCACTTGATTGACCACATTGTAAATTAAGGATTTATCAAAAGCGATTATTTCGTTACTTATTTTTGTAAGGTGTCAAGTGTAATTGGTTTTCGTTGCCATATGAAATACGTAAGTGCACTAAGATGACATAAACCGCTTTACAGCAAGGTGCCAAACTTACAGGCGATTTTTAACTACGAACGGTAGCAATTAATAGAATTTGTAGGCTTCATTGTTATGTATTTATTACTTCAGCTGCATACAACCTGTGTGTCAAGGTTTATTGGATCTCCTCCAGAAATTGTCAGTACAAGATGGCTAAATCCAACATTTAATAGATAATCAAATCCTACTAGACAATTATTAAACACTTTATGTAACAACAGAGTTGAATGTGACCTTTGATTAGGTGTTTAATACGTTTCAACCCATCTACTTGTCATTGTTGGCGTCATCTATTGTAACGAGGATGTATCCGCATTGATTTTCATTGATATTGTACCGCTTCCTTCAAACTAAAATAATTATGAAAGTAATTCTGCAATTTTAGTTTCTATATTCAACTTATTTAGTTTTTAAAAACATAAAATCACTTTTACATACATAGAATAAAAGTTTTATTTTAGATACTAACATGATAAAAGCTACAAACTTTTCCAAAATGAGAACAAACCATAAGGAAGGTATTTACTGGAAATGGTTCCATTTTATGTTATTTGTATCGAAAATGTGATCAGACCTCTGGACACATTGCAATCCGTGTAGCATCCCAAATTATATATCAACTTATCCTAAGATGACACATAGTTTGGAAAATAGTCACAGGCTACATAACGTAAGTTGCCAAAATATGATTCTGAGAATATGTTTATTATCAACTTATCAGAACATCGTCCGCCACAAAACAAATTCACAGATTCAACATTTTGGCATTGTTGAATGACAAAATAGGATTTACTATATGACAAAAGGTAGAATCATATTAGTGATGAGTTGTTTTCTTACAATATTTTTATATAAACAATAAGTCAGAAATTAATTTTCTTTATAGCTACAGTTAAGGTTTATATGCAAAAAAGCTTAGTCGTTGGTTTGTCCTGTCAAAATAGGCAACGTATTTGTTTCACTTTCGACACACTTAGGAATAATATATTAAATAAAATATGATTACACAAGACTTAAACATACCGAGAATTAATTTTCATTATAATTTTTTATAACAGTACAAAATATATAACATGTAATATAACATATATGTAAGTACCACATTGGTCAAAAGTTATACATTATGTTAAAGCAACCAAATCTATGTACACAGAAAGACATTAGGCCTGGTGAAGATGATGAAGAGGCTGTTGCAGGTGTATTGGGGTTTGGTGAATGTATTGGATAGGTTGACCAAAGTGCAATGATGGCAAACCTAGGTAATGAAGATCCAGTCAGACCTGGTAGAGGTGATTTGGCTGGAGGAAGTGCTGATATTATTGGAGATACATTCAGCAGTGGTGTCAATGTTATTTTCTTATAGTAAATGCTTATATTATCTTAGATTTGCCAGGGTGTCATTGTGGTGCTTTTTAAGCATTTTCTTGCTCCAACCCCCACCCAAGTTATCTTATACACTTAGTTAAATACATTACTACCATGCAGGTAGAAAGAAATTACTTGTATAGAGTCAGTAACTGCAACAGAAAGAATAGGTTATATTGATCATTTACTACATGCACGTCGAATTGTATAGTGGAGCCTCTATTCTCATCATTACCCAAAGAGAGGGAGAGAAAGATTCTGTCTGTATAAAGACAATGAGTAATTTTAACAGAAGGATTAGTTTATATCAATCAGCTGCTATATATTTTTCAATCTAGTCTGCCATTAATAAAACATGCCACACCAAAGTTGTATACTGGAAAAAAGCACTGGAATAGTTGATGGATGAAACAGAGTCTCGCGTTGATAGCAAAATCGTTGATAAGATAGTAGAAAATATGATTTCGGCTAATGGTGCAGAATCAAATGACAACGACCAATTACTTCCATATTTTGCTCCATCGTCTTAAACTACAGAAGCGTCGCACTATTTGAGCAAAGATAGAAATTATAAAAACGTATTTTAAATACTAAATATTCTTTCAAATGAAGTCAAACCTGGCAATCATACATAACTATTACACTTTTTCATTTTTATTATTTGACTCGTTGGTGATACAGCACGTCCGGTGCTACACTTTATAAAAATCCAAGACAATGTAACAACAACACCTAGAGTGTGTCGACAGTAAAAGTGTGGCCGTCATAGAATTGATGTATTCCAGGTCTGCTGGAGATTATAAACTTGCCCGTGATTCATTATGGTTCCAGAAATGGGAATTGCTATCTTCGATCAAACAATGGCAAGCAACCGCTTTCCATTTCATGTGCCTTCGATGACAAGACTAAACGAAGAGAACGACCCGATTGAGCTAAGTTCGGATGTGTTCAAACGCATTATGCCATACTTGACAATTGAATTCTGGGCCTTATAAGAAATGTGCCTTTAACATGACACACGACTTCTTCACATTGGGTAGCTGTGCGTCATATTTCGTTGAATAGAAAATTAGTCTAGTTGGGAAAGTCCGCCAAAATTGTCGGAAATATCCCGAAAGTCTCTATTCAATGGAGAAAGATTTCAACAGATATGAAAGAAATGTTCTACAACACGAGGATTTGAATATGAGTCTAATAATTTACAATTTAAAGGCACAAATACATCTGTCTTATTAATACCATGCCCCCCCCCCCCTATTTGGCTAACATTTATATTATCAATTACAGAAATACAATTATTAATTTTGTTCAAGCTTCGAATATTTCTCTAATGATTCACTTAGGTACATTTATTATGAATTTCGATAACAAAATATCAAAACAGCAAAATGGTAATTTGAGGTATATGCAATCATTGGAGGTTTGACAGGTACATCTTAAAAGGGCTTCATTAGTTTAAGTTCAAAAATACGTTCAGCTACTGGTGTCTATTAAATTAATTTATCCATTAAAGGATATAATATCTGCCTATAATTTTGTAGGTATTGCAAACAAATAGATATTACTGTCATCGGTATTACAACCAGATTTCAATAATATAGTCCATAGATGTCTAATTAGGCTCTGGATTGAAGTAGTACTAATGAAGAATAAATTCAACAACAATCTCTCTAATATAAATAATGTAAGATAGCCGTCAAAGCGGTTGACAACTGTGTCAAGTAATCTTACAAGAAGACAACATACAGATTCACGAATCATACATAGTTATCAGTCTGTGAAAAGCCACATTTATTCGTTTTTTTAAACTTAAAATAATGTCCTTTTTAATTAATGTCTTAATCGGTAGTTTTAGATTTATGTGTATGTCGTGTTTCTTAACGTTGTATGTTTGTTGCAGTAAAAGTTCAGATATAATTTCAAAATAATAAAACAAAATTTGTTCGCAGTTCGGGGATAAAAATTAATTAAAATACCTTTTCAAAAAATAGTTGTTTATTGTCTATTCGAAAAAGTGATAGCGACATTCAAATTGAAATATACATATGTACAGTTATAGACATCAACATTATTTATAGAATCAGTCAAGCAATAGAGATGCGTGCTAATACTTCGTTTACTATATCAAATGTATACCGTCATGTCTATTGCTTGACAGATTTTAATGTTAATGTTAATATCATTAACTGTATATTTATATTTCGATTATTGTCAAATAGGATGTTGTATAAGATACTGAAAACCAACAAAAGATGGCTAAGACATCACTGTTTTAAATTTGACAACTAGGTACTTGTAGTTTCAAATTAAATTTTTCTAATAAGCCATATTTGCACATTAAATGCTCGCTAACGCTATCAACTAATGGCAGATTATTAAGATTCTAAAATGGAAGAAAATAACTGAATTTTATATACCCAAAATATTCAACCAACATTTTAAAATAACAAATTAGCTGGTATGTCGTGTAACCGACGATATGACTATTCATGACCTACAATTTTAGTAAAATTCATGTCGTTACGTAACTTGATTCTCAGAATTACTCATTTGTTCACACAATCGACAAATCACAGCCTTCGCCAACTGCTGTCATTAAACAATCTCAATTGTAACGAATTAGCAGTGATAAATTAAATTCACCGGGAAAGTCATTGAACGATTAGTTTAAGAAAAAAATTGTACTTTGCAAGCTTGGGGGTTAAATTTATCTTGATAGTAATAAAAAGTATTATTGGCCAAAAATTGCAAAAAGTGAGTTAGCTCACACCATAAAAGTAGTTAGCTCATGGAAATTCTAATTAATTAAAAATCAAACACAGTTTTGAGTGTATTTCAATTATTTTATGTTATGAGCTAAATCACTCTTTGCCATTTTTGGCCAATAATATTATATCACATTTTTTTGTTGAATGGTTTTGTCATTATAATCAGATACGAAATTGCTTAGATTTGAAGTAAAATAATAAGGAAAATATTTATGCTGGTTTGGTATGCATAGAATAAAAACTCCGGTTTCTATCAGAAATTTTTAAAATGTTACTATAATGTCTATTACTCCGAGTGAGCAAAGCTAACGAGTATACTTAATTTTATTCAGTTGTATAGCGAACCATTATACAGTAAAAGTGATTTATGTAAACAGCTTGGATATTCCAATTCTCTAATTTAAATGTTTGGAAATTCCAAATATAAATGTAGCATATGAATAACTGTTGGTTCGAAAATAACTTTATATGTACTAGATATACCTAAATCATGTAACATTGCAATAAAATTTAATATTTTGAAGTAAAATACACAATAAAATGCATCATGGTAATACAATCGTGGTTAGATTTATAAAATTACAATGTTTAACGGGACTTGCTATAGTTTTTCAGTTCCAGCTATATATATTCTCTCATTATGTACTGTATATATAGTTTAAATAGCACCTGCACTCAATTTCATATATCTAACGTTCTGTAACAGCTATGTGCACCAAATATGAAATATAAACTAATTTGAGGTACCTCTACAACATGCAATTGGATTTATGTTTATAGTGTTTATTAATCGGTGGTTACTATGGAACAGTGAGGCCCCGAGAAACCGTTGCTAGGGGAGACTACCATTTTTTTCTTTTTGGGACATTTCCAATATATGTTCCAAATTTCAAAATAATCGAGTAAAGTGTCGGAGGTACTACCCGATAAAAAAAGAATTATATCAAATGTTATATAGTTTTCACTGTCCGAAAAGTGACCTTTCTTGTTATATCCTAATATACCTTACTGTTGTAGGTTGCCGCGTAATCTAACAACCTACTGCCGTAGGTTTAGATATATTAACTTTTCCTGATTTTTGGTAAGTAGCTACTTATTTATATATTTACTTTTCATTGATATGTAAGTACTATTTCTATATAAAACGATGGGGCTCTATTATAATACCTACGTCTCCAGGATGGCGTGTATTATCCAATGATACGTCGTTACATATCAATTATATTATGCAGGACTAGGGTCACCTTCCATGATTAATTTCAGTGACTGCCTAAATGAAGCACTAAAGACAATTACCCGTCATGGTGTGCTTGCCAAGTCCGTTAGGACGAAGTAAAATGTATTATTATGAACTCTCCTGTCGCCCTCTGCGGTGGATGCTGGAATTATAGTAGTGTATTTTTATCATATACATATATGCTACTTGTGTGGCTTGTTGATAATAAAGAAATGTTAGTCTCCCATAGCATAGATTACTACCTGCAGCTATATAAAATTCATCTGCTGCTTATATAATTTTTAGGAAGATATATGTTTCAGCATTTTTATTTACAAATTATGTTAAATAAGGACATGTTTTATTTTTTCAGCTTATATGAAGAAATATGATGAACAAACTGAATACGGAATCATTCATATTGGGAACTATATTTTTAAGTGTTTATATTCTGAAAAATACAAATTACTGACTCGAAATTATTTTTGTATTAACAAATTAATAATTTGTTAATAGTAGGACAGAAAAATATGTCACCAGACTGTCTTGCAGGTGACACACTAGTAGTATATGATCTCTGGGATTGCCTGCAAACCCCCCACTTCCCAGGCACTTAAACCCAATTCAACCCAAATTCACACATATACAACAACAACACCAAAACTCCCCAAATTTCAAAATTTAACCACCCCAGTTCACATTAATCCCAATTGTCACATAATTAAAAAATTTAAATTTAAAAAATGAATACAAACTATTTAATTGAAAAAGAAGGAAAAGCATTAGACATTCAAAAATCTTTATCTAATTCTTCATTTCTAAAAAGATTTTCAACTACACCTTATAACGAATACCATTGGTTAAATACTAATGGAAAAACAGATTCATTCACAGGAGCAAATACACAACTTCAAATTAGATTAGATGAAAACGATCAACCACATGAATGGAGCAAACCAGTAGATCCTATTGACAATGTAGCTTATTGGCACGACATTCAATATGAGATATAGAAAACTCTGAATTAACAGATGAAGAAAAATTGAATAAAAAACACATTCCAGACAATATAATGATAAAAAAATTAAAAGCATTAACAATTTAACTTTTAAACAAAAGATAAAAGTTTAATAGTTCAAAAATTTTTAAAAACTAAAGTATGTTTGGTGGTTCACTATCGATTGAAATTCATAAACAATATAAAAAACCAACACATCTTTTAAAAGTAAAAGTTTTTAACAAAGATGACATTGGTTGGCAGGTTTAATTTCAATCCCTAATAGAAAAAGGATATAAATATTGTTTAACAGTCATAGATTTATATACAAGATATGTATGGGTTGAACCGCTTAAAAATTAAAAAAAGGAATTACAATTAAAAACACATTTGAGAAAATATTTAAAGTTTCAAATAGAAAACCGAAGAAACTATGGTGCGATCACGGATCTGAATTTTATAATAAAAACGTAAAAGCAATGGGAATGGAAATCTATTCAACTCAAAATAAAGGAAAAGCTGTTGTAATAGAAAGATTTAACAGAACTTTAAAAACAAACATGTTTAAAAAATTTACAGAAACAGGAAATAAAAGATGGTTAAACATATTACCAAAAGTTGTTGAAGATTATAATAATAAAATTCACTCATCAATAAAATTATCTCCAAAAGAAGCTTCAAATAACCCCTATAAAATCAAAGAAATTATAACAAAATCTAACTATGAAAACGAAAACAATTTACATATAACAAAACAGAAACCAAAATATAAAATCAATCAAAGAGTAAGAATTTATAAATATAAAAATAAATTTGAAAAAGGTTGTGTTGGTTATTGGACGAATGAAGTTTTCAAAATAAATAAAATCAATAACTCTTCTCCCATTACTTATGAAATAAGGATATAGACGATGAAGAAATAATAGGTAGATTTTATCAAAACGAATTACAGAAAACAGATTTTTAAAATTGTTTTCTAAAAAATGTCAAACATATTTGGAGCAACCATAAATCGAAATTATAAACCACCAAAAATAAATAAATATTAATTCTTTAAAAAACAATTAGAATCATCATTTATATGCCAATATGGAGATAAATTGCAAGGAGCTATTGATATGAATAATAATCCAATTAACAATTTAAAAAATCCCACAAACGAAAACGATGCAACAATTAAAAAATATGTTGATGATCAAATAAACATTCTATTTAATCGATTGAATGGTACTTTACAAGTTATTCCTGATTCATATTGTGAAGTAAGTTCAACACATAATTAACTTTATGGAAAAAATAATATGTTCGATAATAATTTTACAACTTATTGGATGTGCGAGTTAAAAAATTTAGTTGCTTCAATAATCATTTCTCATCCAAAACCAAACTTATCTGAAACATTAGTTTTAAAAGAATTTAAAATAGTTCTTCGAAAAATCAGTAATCAAATAAACGTTTCATTACACTTACAAACAAGTGATGATAAATTAAATTGGGAAACAGTTAAAGAGTTATTAAATGAATCTAGTACACACAAAGATGGTGAAGCTTTTACTTCTATTCCATTCCTTAAAATATCAACTAAATATTTTAGAATATTATATTGTTCAAATACACCTTTTGCTGTATATCTTATTGAAACAAAAATTGGTTGAACGAACTTCGTTAAATTGTTTTCTAAAAAAACACAATCATATTTAAATTGTTTTTTAAAAATGTTAAACATATTTGGAGCAACCATAAATCGAAATTATAATCCACCAAAAATAAATATTAATTCTTTAAAAAATCGATTAGAATCATCATTTATAAGTCCATATGGAGATAAATTTCAAGGAGCTATTGATATGAATAATAATCCAAATCAACAATTTCCCACAAATGAAAACGATGAAACAACTAAAAAATATGTTGATGATAAAATAACTTCTGCTAATAAAACTTTATTTAATTCATTGAATACTTCTCTTCAACCAGATAAATATAGTGTAAGTTCAACATTTGATGAAAATTATAATAAATCAAAAATGTTTGATAATGATTCAACAACTTATTGGTCAAGTGTACAATATACTTCTGCATCAATAACCATAACTCATCCTAAATTATCTTTATCTGAAATATTAGTTTTAAAAGAATTTAAAATAGCAGTAAGAACGAATCCAGCACATATATTCTATATTTTCATTACAAGTAAGCGATGATAATTCAACTTGGACAACTGTTAAATACCTTTTAAATACAACTCAACCAATGTATTTACACCATCTACGAAAATATATGGAAAATATTTTAGAGTAAATTTTTATCATACAACATATACATATTTTGGTGTATATTCCATTCAAACAACAATAGGTTTAGAGTAATATAAATATCAAAAATTAATCTGTAAAAAATGATTGAGGAAACACAACAACACTTCAAAAGTTGTGCTATAAATAAACTATAGTCATTTTATTATTTAAAACTTTAATTTCATTTTCATTTTCTTCAAGCATAACTGCATAACCTGTTAATGCTAAAGCTCCAGCTTTAGTAATAATTACCCTTGTAATTGAGCGCCTGTTCCAAACATATCATCGTTGAGCATTTAAATCAAAACAGCAGATTGCATTATTTAAACTAAAACTATTATAATCTAACGGTGGGAGATTAAGAAAATTTTTACCCATTTTACAAAAGTAATAAAATAAATATTATTGGCCAAAAATGGCAAAAAGTGAGTTAGCTCACACCATAAAATAATTGAAATATACATAAAAGTGAGT
>JAUYWI010085442.1:0-12764 GCA_034780595.1 Parotoplana pacifica
AACAGGAATGAGTGGAAGGCAGCAATCCAGGCCTCCCGAGTTGGTGTGGGATAGACACACTCTCGCATTGATTGATTTGTCAATATTATATTCATTATAGCGTCCGGTCTATAGTATCCATACAGCTGCTATAAGGATCTAGCGAAAGGTCAGCAGCTAGGGGAAAGCATTTTGCACTATTGCATATTATGATGCAATGGTGCAAATGGCTTCCACATAGAAATAGGAATTATTTTCTTGCATTTTTGATACCACATAGATTTATTTAACTAATTCTTTCTATGTATGGACCATTTAAATTTAAAATTTGGTAGACATACAACACACATTTAAGTCACTTTTACTCTTTTTACCTAAGTTAAATAGAACAATAAAAATATATACTTGTGTTCGAAGAATATCCTGAGGCACCGATGCATTTGCTTGTATCTTGAATAGCATTACTAGCAGTAGTTAGATTACCTGAAGAAATGTGTTTTAAACATAAGTATGCATACAAACTAAATTTTAAATAAAATCTTATTGATGAAACAAACTATTACAGCTAAGAATAGAATGGAAGTCAGTAATAGAGGATATTGTTGATTAATTATTAATAGGTAAATTTGAATATTCATCCATTTTTCTAAATTTTACTATTTTCAATTTTGGAAAAATATATATCATGCAATAAGTAAAATAAAGTTTCTGCTATAATCGTTACTTCAAAATTTATGGCTGAACTAACCTGCTGCTCTAGCAGGAGTGCAACCGTTAAGTTTATTTGTAGCATTGCTTCCACTGTTGGCGCTGGTAGTGCTCCTACTATCTGAAGTAGACCTGGATGTTGACCTCTTTTTGCAGTCGATGAAATGAGACTCCACATCTAAGTCAAGAGAATTTTTAAGCTTTACAATATTTAGAACGCCATCAGTACGGATATTTTCGACCGTGAGCACTTCAGAGGAGTCCAGACCACCACAGATTGTTATGAACTTCTTGCAATCTGCTTCCGTTGGATAGATGCCTAAAATACAAGATAGAATAGTTACTACCACGGTCGTACACAGTTTAGAAAAACGGAGTAGTTAAACAGTAGTATGTTAGGCTGAAATGAAAGGGACACTTCTACAACATATCTATCAAGTAATGAATAAAATAAAGAACAGAGGAAGTAAATATCGCACAAATCACAATTTTGAACTCATCTATATAAATTTGTAGGGCATAATGTCCCACTCCCATATGCGTAAAATATATTTTATACTATTTATTATGTAGTGTGACAAAGTCGGGTTCTTATATTGAAAAACCAGCTTTGGTGTGTTTTCGACCCCTGTGATCTACTTTTATAGGTAGTTTTTTTAAATAAATTTCGGTAAATAAGCAATTTTTAGAAATAGTGATTACATAAAATATACAGATCATTATTGTCTATCACATAAAACAAACACGGGCAACATCGGTTAAATAGAACTGAACAAGACACCTCAAAAGACCCAAAGAATCCGAGAAAGAAACTGAAACTAACATAGACATCTCAGAAGAAAAATAAAGGAAGAATGTTGGATCAAGCACATCTGAAGAAGCAATGGTGACTCCGAGTCGAAATCCCTTCATTGGTCGGCTTATCATGCATTCCCAAGTGGGCTACATAGTGAGGCCATTGGTCAACCTTGAATATATCATCTAGATGGCCTAAAACTAGCAGAAGCCAATGTTGCACCTATTGATATTGCCAGATCATTTTGTAAAAATGACACACTTTACCTGCACACGATGTGTAGTTACTTTAGTAACTTTCTCAGTGTTGGATACTTTGTTACATAAGGAAAAATGCAACTTCAGATGCTCTTTTTTAACAGTCGTCAAGAAGAATACTCATCTTTTCGTTTTTAGTATTGAATTCGAGAACTTTGTTCATCAGGACACATCACGAAAGATATGTTTATTTGTATGTCGTACCTTGACATCCCTTACTCCAATATTATTCTCTTGTGATCACACCAAATAATGTGATATAGATTCTAATACAATCTTCAGGATGTCAGCAATGGTAGTTGAAAGGTCGCAAAGACAGACCGACATTTGTCGTCTGTATCAATAGATCAAGGACATGAACAGGAGAATGTAGTAATTAAAGGTACGTTGGAATGACTTTTTTTGAGGAAAATGGTCTTTGATAACTCCAGAATTTGGTACATTGATGATGGAGTTTAGCCCACGAAATCAACCTTTTTGCATCATGACTTTTCAACAGCTTTATTTCTTTTCTAGAAGTGAAAAATAGTTATGGAAATCCATTTGAAGAGAATATGTCAAAACAAATATGCACTTTGAATAGAATTGTCTGTGACAACTGATGTTGTCTTTTTTGGAAACACTTTTAAGCATAAATGACACTGCTTGAAGAACAACCTGGTAGCTCCACAGATTCAACCAAAACCAACATTCTTGTTCTTTTCAAAGTGAAGATAGTCATGCAAGTTCTAAGTAATTAATATATTTAGGGAACTCTTTATTTCACTGTTGTCTACTCAAAAAAATCTTCTCATAAAATTCAAACAAAGATTTGCATGACCAAAACTGTCAGAGTAGTGCACAAGGGAGATTGCTCCGAAATTTCTGTGCTGTAACTATAACAGAGACAGACACTCGACTCTTAATACATATGACACACTAATAAATGTTGGGAAAAAAGTATATTCAATTGAAAATAGTTAATTCTGATGCTATTATAGTACTTCTGGATCATTATAAACACTTTCAAGATAGCAAAATATCCATTGACTTCACATTAACGATAAAATCAATTGTATAATATCTGGTCTGATTTGAAGATGCATTTTAAAATTGCTCTATACAAAATTCAAAACTTATCTGATTTTAGTAAACCCATTTTTAATTTGGATTCAAAATTCTGAGAGCATATTTCAATATGTACATAATTTACAAGTTTCAAGGAATTTGACTCTCAGACAGTTTCTCTATAACAGCCCCAAGTTACTCCATTTATTTCTAAGCCATCCACAGTTTTCGAGGACATTTTCCACAGATTTCCAATATAAAATGTAAGTTGTAACATCATATTATTTTAAAAATCTTCCAGACAATTAGCAGCTGTCTAGGTGTATGTGACCTAAAATTCGTGTACATGAAAGTTCCTCCATTAGCATAACATACCAAAATGTTAATCCAACTATATAATGTTTATTTTTTATAAATATATTCGATATGTTTAGCAATACCACAACAGCAAAAATATGAATCTAAAAAATTGGAAATTTGTATCCGTGCTTTTTAGATATACCTAGGCTAAATAGGCGGGCACGTATTCAATTTTAGATATTTATTTATGTAAATATAAAATTACTTCATAGCAAATTTGATTAGTTTTAGTGATTTAAGTTCATCAGCCACCACCAATGATATGTTCATAGTATATCTGCCAAATATTAATCAATTAAGTCATTTTTAGTTTAGAATTGATTTTTTTGTAAAAGTACATTTTTCTAATTGGACAGAGGGTCGTCCCTGACCATGGGGGTGTCAGACCCAAAAGATTCAATAAAAAAGAAGTTCGGTACAGTACCTTGTAATGAACAACAAAATGCCATTGGTTGCATAGTTTCTTCCTCTCTTGGCAGATCTACAATGGTTTCTAAAGAAACAACCTCCACATTTCCAAAATCTATATGAATAACTTCTAATGTCTTTTCATTTATTTTGGTAATTTTCGAGCGGCACCATGTTTCATATTTTGGGGATTTCGCACAAACAACTTTGTCTATAGACACTTCCATCATTGAGAGATTCTTCGGCGCTTTTCCTAATCTTTCTGTTAGCTTTTCTAATTTGTCGGCATAGTCCGTGGAAACAACAAAAAACTTATTTGGACTCTCTACGTGCGTGAGTATACATTTCACGTAAGTATTAGAAAGTATTGGAGAAGAATCCACTGATTTTGTCTGAATATTTGTAGGAGTCTCATGAGCAGCCTAAAATGATAAATATAAATGTAAAAGTATGACCTTATAAAAGGTGCAATATAAAAGTGAAATAAAAATGTCTAAACACACCAAGACTGTTCACCTTGAGTTGAAATTTCTTTTACTAATCAATGACCGACGTTCAGCTTTCAAATACCTACATTCTAAACACGAATTTTTCAATGATTTCTCTTGTGAGACTGACAAACATGTACCAACATCAATGGCCAGAAACCAACCAAGCATATTTCATCTTACAACTAATTTCAAAATCTACAATTCATACTTGCTAAGACCATCATGATGTTTAAACTGTTCGATGAAGGGGTATAGTTGCCACTCTTGGTGTGTATTGTAGCGGATTGAATTAGTCTATGTAGATTGATAAAACAAAGGAAAGTCCATTACTTCGGACACCTGATCAGAGCTGAAGGACATCAACAATTACTAGAAGGGAGTGTAGAACGAAATCGAAAGAGAGGGCGACCACCTAGACGATGGATAGACGATATCAAAGAAAGTACAAGTCTAACTTATCTTCAAGCAGTGAGACTGGCGCAAAGCAGAGAAAAGTGGCGGATCATGGCAGCCAACCTCGACAGGATACGGCACTGATGATGATGATGAATGAGTTTCGCAAAGCTGCCAGAAGTTGTTGTTGCCGAACACGAAGAGGGACTCCATCTTCTTCAGACAACAGATAGAATTGTTATCTGTGAAATCACTGTGGATATAATTATATTCTTTTCTTGTTCATCGTATCTTTGAATTTAGAGTGACCATCTTTGTTGTCATATTTGTCAGACTATTTCTTTGGACTAATGGTATTCTTAATTCGTGAGTAATTCCATTAAATGGACCTCTGCAGTTCACTTATCCAATACTTTTCTCCCATCTCTTCATGTTGCATAGTTTGCCTTCTTTTATTATTTCTAAAGAGTTTCGAAAAGAGAAGACTTCGTAGCACGAAGAACTCGCTCTGCAGAAGACGTCAGATTTAAAATCTGTTCAGAAAGCTGATATTCATTTTAGTTTCAGTTGAATCAATAATCTTTATCTCAATCATTTGAATATCATTGCGGGTGTTCAGTAAAAGTATTTGCGTATTCATAGCTGTGATGTGATTCTGCATAAAGGTCTTCCCTGTAACATCATTCTTCAAAGTACAAGTAGCATCTTAATTTTTGTCTTCTCTAAAGTATTGAAAATGTCGCACAATTTTTCATAGAACAGTTGAATCAGTTACACTTAAAACAGTTAAATGTATAAATAATATTAGTGAAACTTTTGGATCTGACAAATAGGATTTGGATTGTTTCACATTCTGTTCTCTTTATTTTATTGTTTGTTTATAGAGTTTTGTTTACTTATCAATGGTAATAGCTTTTATATTTATCTATTGTCTATAGATTTCTAATTTCTTCACTTTGCTAAGTGTATTTAAAAATGATCTATAAACATCGAAATCGATGACATAAATATACTGAATAATTTTAATTTGTATTCTTCATTTCCAAAAATATTGCCCTTTCCAACAAGGTAGAAAATGCTCCATGCATGTTGTGATTTATTAATTGTGTTGTCGCTCAGAGGTCTGACTCAGGATATTTGTACTCTGCTAAAAAGTATCGATCATCATATACATACAGACCTACATACATTATCATGAAATACACAAGATAGCAGACAACATAAAATATAGGAACCTGTTGATCATATTTGGTTTAACAAAGTAAGTACTACATTCATTGTTAATTTCTTTTCCTTCAGAATCGAACTTACTCGTTGTATATTTGTCATGGTCATACGAGGCTTATGACATTCATTGTCTCATAAAATGACATTTTGGATGTGTACTGCGACCTCGTAGATATGTTCGTGTTGTATATACGATATAGTTATATTGTTTTTAAAAGAACTCTATAAATCAGTATGCAGATGCTCAACAGATATTTTCTTATTAGTTTTGTTTACTTGAAAAGAAAAAAAGGAAATTGACCAATTGGATCATTGCACACATAAAAAGGGAATTAATAAGTTTCTTGCTGAAATCTAATAAGAAGCAACAAAATATATTTGTTAAGTCACTGTCAATGTTCGTATATTTTATATCAAAGCATAGAAGTGAAGAAAGTTTGCCAATTTTGCATAAGAAGAACTATAGTGGCTCCTAAACGTGAACCAATTTCAATGAAATGTCGTACATAGATTAAGTGTCCTCTTTAATTTTGTCAATACCTGCACCCCAACAACTGCCTAAAAACAATTCGGTTCATAAATTAAATTATTTTAAAGAGTTTAGAAATGAGAAAGTAATTACTCTTATGGCATATTAATCGATCTTTGCTCTCTTAAGCTATTTATCTTCAACGGTGTTAGTTAGCTCTAAAATTTTCAAAAGTGAACGCTAACTCCATTCAATTTCATTTATTTCAAGTATTTGTTTATTGTCATGGCAAAGTTAAGCATCTAATAGGTCTTTTTGGCCCGTCTTGTACCGATTTATTGCTTGTATATTATAAATATAGAAACTATTATCATCAGAGTCCATTGTCTTGTTTTGTTATGTTGTTTATGGGCCAGATCACAGTGAGGGACTTGACAGAATTGAATCATCTTGTGAAATGCTCAGTCACGTTGTTCTCTATGGATGTGAAGGACAAAGAGATGGGAGGAGCTGAGGTGATGATGGGGGGGAAAGAGGCTGAAGGTTTAGAAGAACCCCACCTTCCTAGATGTTTCGTACGACGGGAGGCTCAGCTTCGGTGCCCAGTGCGAGAAGGTGGCCACAAAGGCTAAAGGGAGAGTGAGAGTATTGAGAGCACTGGCGGGGAAGGATTGGGGGTGGGACAGGAAGCTGATGAGAGCGACGTTTGAGGCGTTGATCAAATCAGTCTTACTGTATGGGTGCGTGGCGTGGACCCCTTGGCTGAGCGAGACGCAGTGGAAGAAGCTTATTGGCGTTCAGAGGGAGGCGGCCAGGGTGATCACGGGTATGGTTGCTAGCTCGCCTAGAGAGGCGGTCATGGAGGAAGCGGGAGAGGAGAGCTTGGTGGCGAGGGCGAAGAGTAGGTGGACGACCTATTACGAAGGATGCCTGAGGAGACCGAGAACAGAGCCGAGAGCGATGCTGGCCCGGACCGAGGTGAGACAGAGACTGGTTAGAAGGGGATGGAGAGTGAAAGCCAGAGAGGGGATGGAGCAGTGGATGGAAGTGAGCAGGTACCGCTGGCCGAAGCTGAGACCACCGTGGGAGAGGAGAGTGGAAGGAGCCATCGAGGTGGAAGGGGTGAAAAGAAAGGATGCGGAGGAGAACAAAAGGGAGGCGCTAGACAGGCTGAGTAGGAGGAAGGTTGACCTGACGGTGTATACTGATGGGTCGGCAAAGGAGGGCAGAAGCGATGGGGGAGCAGGTTGTGTGGTGACGGTAGGGGAGGGTGAGCACCCGGAAGTGATCGAGAGGAAGGCTATCCCTCTGTTCCGTATATAAGCCGCAGAGTTGAAAAGGAAGGTGTAGAACTATGCGGATACTACCTCCACTGTGATGGTCATGATATCCGCTTTGCATCGAAGAACCGATGTTTTTGGACCTGATCCCGATACTTTTCGACCTGAAATATTCAGTTCAAATGTGGAATCCGACAACACTGAACATGAAGAGCCACGCAGTCCATTTGCTTATCTGCCATTTTCGGCCGGTCAGCGAAATTGTATTGGAGCAAAGTTTGCTCAACTGGAAGAGAAAATAGTGTTGAGTCACATATTTCGCAATTTTAAACTGATGTCCAATCAGACGGAGGATGATTTAGCCCCAGCCTCTGAATTAATTTTACGACCATCGAATCCAGTTATGGTGACAATTTGCAAAAGACGCTCTTAAATTGTTTTTGAGTTAACTTTTCTATTTATTCGGCATTTTTTATTTTTACATTTAATTCAGAAATTGAATTTTAGTACCTAATGAAATAATTCAAACTGACAGTTCTGTTAAATTATTGGATATCACTTTAATGCTTTGTGTACTTTAATAGAACAAAGTAGATACTGCAATGATACGAAATTTATTTGTAATTTTTTATTAATATGAAGTATTCTTGTTTGCTCTATTCTTAAAATGTTTAGTTTTATATAATATGTTTTAGCAGCCCATGAGGAAAATTGGTTGTCATCTTCTATTAATAAACCTCTATTTTACTGTAGATATGTTGATGATACTTTCTTAATTATCCCACAAAATTTCAATCAATTGATTCTATTTACGGAGAGGCGTGGTTGACGACATTGAACGCGAAAAATTACTGACTAAAGCATTGGAAGTAGGGCAAGGTAGCATTCAGGTCATAAAACAACACATGCAGAACGCAAACCATAAAATGAGCAAATAAAATATCCGTGTTAAATGTCTTGGTAACTACATATATCAAAACTATTTTAAGAAATTTTATATAGCAATTGCTGGTACTGAAAACGCCACAAAAATGACTGCGTTTTTTAAAACAGTACCAACGACCTCTCATGCAAGAGACAACCAAGATGACTAATGGCAGCAGAATTACGTTGAGTTCTGCATAGCATCGAGAGCTCAAAAAGGTTTAACTCTGAGGACTACTCTAACATACTTTTCAAGATAATGTTCGCGGATTCCAGACATATCTACTAAATTTTGCAATAGCATCCCATTTTAAGAAAAAATTAAGTGATGATCTGAATGACTGTTATTACAGTTTATCTTTTGACGAGTCTGATGGCTACCATTGTCCGCTTTTGATGCGAAGAGTGTTGTTGATACTGTTTTGAAGTCGGCGAGTTCTGCTGGCCTTGTTTTCCAACTTTGGATCAGTGATGAAACCGATAATTGTAATGCAATTGAAAGCTGTACAAGAAGCTTGGGAAAATTCAGCTACTGCTGATGCTATCATCACAAAACGAAACAGTTTTTCATCGCTGCAAAATTTGGGAAATATTCCTCGCCGCACCCCTGACTATGATTTTACATCCATTAAAAATTAATAGTGTTTTGTACTATCTTTGTATTTCATTTGTAATATTATAAAACTTATTTTCAACACTTTAATGACTATACTTTTATCGTATCGAGTAGCATTCAGGCAGGACTCTTAACATTACTAGCTTGTTCTAACTTGTTTCAGTGTGGTTTTTAAATGAATCATTTAATATGTAGAATAAAATCTTTACTGCAGCAAACTTTCAAAATAAAAAATAAAAAATAAGCACTAACATCATAGTATCGAATGTAATCCAACCAAAATATGTGTACAACATCCCTTCAAAATCAAATCAAAACTAAGTAATCATGTGCATCTTGTTCTACACTCAAGCTGAAGCATGATAAGATGACCAGTCAAGTTCGGTGAGTGAAAGTACCATCTAGTACAGTATAACCTCGTTATCTCGCCCCCCGTTATGCCGCCAAACTCGTTTCTCGCCACGGAAAGTACCAGGACGGATTTCCTGCTACGTTATTTACCTCATTAAGTCGCCACCCTCGCTTCTCGCCCTCGCCACGTCATGCTAAGTGAGGTGCCTATATAAACTGTATTCGTTATGTCGCCAAACTCGATGCATATTGTAAACTCTGACATACAGTATGTATGTACAGTACATACTTGAATTTGTCTGCACCACAGAAATCTGTAAAATCAATTCCGCACATATTGATCAATATATGTAACCGCAGATTGATAACAAACAGAGAGACAGATAGCAAGATTGTTAACCTGATTAGATTTGGAGTGCTATGATTGGTTAACACATGCAGAGATTTCTTTCGATGTGTCGATATTAACTGCCTGTAGTAGGTAGACATTGCTGTATTATGACAAAGCTGTATTAGTATGTACTAGTAAACTTAAACAGCTTTGAGCAACTTTACAATGTCCCTTAAGCGAAAACTGTTTTGTCTTAATGCTGAACAAAAAAAGGAAATTTGTATTTATCATACGAATCATTCCTTAAAGACACAGCTGGAAATTTCTAGTGTATTTAGTGCAAAATTTGGTGAGACTGTTAGCCGGAGAAGTGTGGGAGACATAATAGCCTGTAAAGAAAAATGGATGCAAAATCAAAGTCCCAACTCAAAGAAATTGCGACTTGGACAGCATTCCAATCTGGACTCGGCACTTCATCTGTGGTTTGCGACTGCACGGTCGCAGAATGCCGTCATCACTGATGCTCTTTTGCGTGAAAAGGCCAAGCACTTTGGAAATGAACTAGGCATAACCGAATTCCAGTACTCTAATGGATGGCTGCAACGTTTCAAGTTGAGGTGTGGCATTGGCAGCAAAAAAATCTGCGGTGAAAGTGCTGGCGTGGATTCAAACATCCTTGATAGGGGCAGAGTAAATGTAGCACGTGTAATAAAGGATTTTGAACTGCGTGACGTTTATAACCTTGATGAAACCGGCCTGTTCTTTCGGATGTTGCCAGATCGATCGTTGACAACGAGAGACAAGACGAAAGGCGTGAAAAAACCAAAGGACAGGATATCAGTTATGCTTTGCAGTAACGCTGATGGATCAGACAAGCTCATACCATTGATCATAGGCAAAACCTGGAAACCACGGTGCTTCAAACAGTTCAATCCCAAGCTCTACTGCGACTACTACGCCAACAAGAAAGCATGGATGGTTAATGGAATTTTGGATGAATTTTTAAAGTCTCTCAACCGCAGAATGGCACGTGATAATCGCCATATTTTGATGCTAATGGACAATGCACCCAGTCACATCATCCCCGAGACTTTAACTCACATTCGCTGTGAGTTCTTGCCGCCTAACACTACCAGCCACCTGCAGCCGATGGACGCCGGTATCATCAGTGCATTTAAAGCCCACTACCGCCGCTATCTGTGTCGTTTCCATGTGGATGCAATCGACGCAGGACGTACGCCAAAGGTTGAGGTCAGTGACGCAATTCGCTGGACAAAGCTGAGCTGGGACGAAGTGACAGAGAGCTCCATCAAGAACTGTTTTCGCCACACGGGTATACTGCCGCCAATAGAAGCAGCAGCCATGGATGCTGACACTCAGTCAACAGCTCCACTCCATCATGATTTTGGCAACATCTTTGAGCGGCTAGGTATAGCATACGAGCAGCTGATGACACCAGCCGAGTACTTAGAGGTGGACAACGACTTGCCCACCTCCGCGATGATGACCGACACAGAGATAGTGCAGCTGGTGAGTGATGGGCAGGCAGCGGGCAGCAGCGACGAAGATGGCGCGGGCAGCAGCGATGAAGATGATGCAGCTTCTGTATCGAATGACCAAGCAGCAGCAGCTATCGACGCACTGATGAATTACTTTGAACAGTCTGACCGAGCCACAAGCGACGATATTCAAGGACTGTGTTTGATTAAACGTCGCGTTGACTGTTTGCGTTTATCGTCGATGAAACAGTCATCTCTTCTGAACTATTTCAGTCGTCAGTAAGTCATTCGTGGACATTTACATTTACATTTACATTTAGTACATTTATAAACGTTTTCCTTTATTCATTTCATATTAGTACTATGTATGTATGCATGTATGTGGTATGTACATTCCTATAATAAAAAGTAAAATTACATAAGATAAATTTTATGACATTTTTTTCATTTTTTCGTTATCTCGCCATACTCGCCTCTCGCCTAATATTAGCCCTAGACAAACAGGGGCGAGATAACGAGGTTATACTGTATATCCAAAATCCATAAAACAATCCGGTCAGAAATGAAAAATGGTTAAAATGCAAAACAATAACAAGAAATATGGTGCGGGATTTAGGACCCTGAGCGGTGAGTTTTAATCAATTTTATGTGTACTATTATTTTACATCTAATTAAAAAATTGATAGAGATTTACTCTATCTTTGTATTTCATCTGTAATTTTATAAAACTTATTTCTAACACTTTTGTATTTCAGTTTGTTTTTCCAATTTTATAAGTTATACTGCGATTTTTCAAGTGTCCTGCATTATCATAAATGCACAATATGTATTTCTGAATTTGAACTACAAAATTAAGTGATTTATATTCGAAGTGTTGTACATATGACATAAATGTATTTGCCAATATTATCGCTCTTGTACACACATCTATACATTGAATTTATTTACGAATTGTTTTTCGGCTGACATTTCCCCTAGGGGTAGATAGAGGCCGCCCCCTTGTTTTTATCACTGGCAGAAGCAAAATTCCGATTGCAACATTTCCAAAGAATACATTGTTTATTGAATTTTGGGGACAAAACCAATAGGTAAGCAATACGTTTAGCGATCCAAAAATCGATATCCAATATCTTTTTAATGGGTATTTATGGATTTGTGCTATTGTGGACCTACATACTAAATTTGAATTCAATTGGACAAACGTTAATTTTTGGACCTGATGAAATTGATCTTTTCAAAAAGAAATCTGTCAATAATTCTTTCCAGTGTAACTTGCGCATCAAAAGTACTAAAAGTACTTCTTTAAGAATGACTTATAATATACAAAATGTATTGTTCCCTTTTTAAGAAGTTTTGGCCATAATGCATGCATCACCTCCGGAAAAAAATGAAAAATCTATTTAAATCCATAAATATCTTTATTGTTTACATGGAGCAACCGAAAATTAGTTTTATGATATAACAAGATTGATTACAATAAAAATGAGTATAATAAAACATAAAATATGTCAAAATCAGTATTTGGAATGTTTTCCTTTGTTGGACAGAACTTGTGCGATTCGTGATGGCATTGACAAAATCAACTTCTCACAATATTCCTGTGAGATTTCGTTACACCATACTTCTTT